>CACRXK020004034.1:20570-33445 GCA_902702795.2 Paramuricea clavata
CCCCCCCAAAATTATTTTTTGCCCCCCCCATTTTGCCCCCGCCTCAAAAAAAAATATTAGTAAGCGACTAAAATAAGAGCGACTAAAGACTACACAAGCGTTCCGTCGTTATCGGAAAATGTATGGCTTATAAGTTGTCATTACTCATTAGTGAATGCGCGTATACATGAAACTGTTTTTTACAGTTTCAATATTAGTTTGTAAATCTCTGAATGGTAAAACTTGCCAATACTTCAATAATACGTTTCAAAAAAATTATTTGAATAAACCACATCGCATATATGGGGGGGGGCGAATGTCCTAAAGAGGGGCGATATTCCTAGGATATTCGCCCCACCCCCTTGGGAGGCGATATTCCTAGGATATTCGTCCCCCGGGGGCGATATTCCTAGGAATATTGCCACGTTTTGAGGGGGGGGATTTCCTGGGGGGGGGGGCGACCTTTTTAAAAATTCTATCTTGCCCCCCCCAAAATTTGAGTTTGCCCCTCAAATGCCCCCCCCCCCAAAAATTTGGAAGCCTGGCGCCGCCATTGGTAAAAGTTAATATTACATAAGTGAGAGTCAGGGTTTGGCTGTTTCGAATCTGATGTTCTATTGAATTTCCAGGTCCCTGTAGCGGAATCGTAAATTTACGCCGGTCTAAAAATTGTATTTTTAGAATCTACGGTCCATATGCTTTCTGTCGATGCCTTACTCGCGGATCAAAAGACAGTCCATGAAGATACAAACAGGTTATTCCAGGTGCATAATCGAAAAAGACGTGAAAGTTAATTATTATGCTGTTTTCAACCTTGCGTTCTATTGAATTTCAAGGCATCTCCAGCAGAAACCGAAATTTGTCACGGTCTGCAAATTGTATTGTTGGAAACTACTTTGCACAATTATGCTTTCTATCGATGCCTTATTCGTGTATCACTAGCCAGTCCATGAAGATAAAAAGCAGGTTATTCCAGGTGCATAATTGAAAAGACGCGAAAGTTAATATTATGCTGTTTTGAACCTTGCGTTCTATTGAATTTCAAGGCCTCTGCAACAGAAACTGGAAATTGACACGGTCAGAAAATTGAATTTTTGGAATCTACGGTCCATAAGCTTTCTATCGTTGCCTTATTCGTGTATCACTAGACAGTCCATGAAGATAAAAAACAGGTTATTCCAGACGCGTAATCGAAAAAGACGTGTCAGTTAATTTTATGAGGTTTCGAACCTGATGTTCTATCGAATTTCAAGGCCCTTGTAGCAGAGACTTGAATTTGGGCCAGCCTGAAAGTTCTATTTGTGGAATCTACCATCCATAATCTTTCTGTCGATGCCTCATTCGTGCATCACTATGTTGGTGTTTGAGACAAAAAGCAGTTTTTTCCAGCTGTGTAATAGAAAAAGACGTGAAAGTTAATTTAATATTACATTAGTAAGGGTTAGGGTTTGGCAGGTCGAATCTGACGTTCTATTGAATTTCCAAGTGCCTGTAGCGGAAACTTAAATTTACGCCGGTCTGAAAATTGTATTTTTAGTATCTATACGGTCCGTAGGCTTTCTGTCAATGCCTTACTCGTGAATCAAAAGACAGTCGATGAAGATACAAACCAGGTTATCCAGGTACATAATCGAAAAAGACGTGAAAGTTAATATTATGCTGTTTTGAACCTTGCGTTCTATTGAATTTCAAGGCCTTTTTTTAAACAAAGTGTGAACTTTGCTTCAGTTGAATGCCTAAAAAGAGTTCTAAAAGCCAAAACGATACTTGGATGTGATGTTTCAAAAGAAGATAATGTAAACCTGTTTTTTAAGCGGTATTCTGGAAGTCTTTTGAACCGCTGTACGCGAGGTTCGATCGCGAACATTGGGATATAATATAAAGTTTCGTCAAGAATTTGCAGTGTTTTCTCCACAATATAGCAGCACTTATGACAATAAAGATGACTTAAATAATGAGCCCTCTACGGGTGAAATGAGCAGGGCCGAAACTTCAAACATACCACTATAAAAACTGAAATTTGAACGGGCATTTTGCGAAAACATCCGACGATAGTACTATAAACTCGCACGGGACGAATTTTGACAAACATTTTTCAAATTAATACCAAGAAGTCATAACCAGTAATTACCTAAATATATTTGCCAATTTTTCATGTATAATCCACGCTTAGTTGACCATTAACCGACACAATTATAATCAATCAGTCAAACATAATTTATATTTTGTGATTTCAAAAAAGTGATGCCTTGTTGTTTTATGCAGAATGCATGTACACGTCAGTTGGGGGTATTTTAAAAATTGTTCGCGTAATAATCTAGTAAAAATTGCCAAAATTAAACCCAAATTTCTCTGTTTTCCTTCGGTAAAGTTTTTTAAAACTTTGCACATTTTTTAATATCGGCACAACAAGTGCAATTTCTTTTTTCTTAAAATTAAATCGAAGGGGAAATTTTAATATTGATTTTTGACGTTTTTTAAATTTTCTAAGAAACGTATCGATTTAATGTTTTTAAATTGAGGGAAAAAATCATTATACAGGTATTATCTTTTATGCAAAGTTTTAAAAAATTTCACCGAAGGGAATTTTTAAAATGACCTGAAAAAGACAAATTTTGAGCTTTATTCTAAGCATGCTGTTGCCATGACAACATATTTTTAACACAAATGTAGCAAATTGCAATTTTCGGGAGAACAGTGTCAATGTGTTCAATAAATTTCGTTTTCATGTCATGTAAAGTAAAGAAACAGGAGTCTACTGAACACTATAGTGTAGTAAACCAAAAAACCCTAGGGAGCCACCTTGAATCTTTCTCGTCTCTGGTGGAATTAATTAACAACCATGCCTGACATTAAAATGCTTTTGTCACAACCAGGAATCGATCCTGGCTTCACGCGCTTGCAACACTTTGACTTTACCACTAGACCATCTCGCCTACACTTGCTTTAATACTTTTTTTATTCTACTTAACTCTTTCTCGTCTCAGGTGGAATTAATTAACAACCATGCCTGACATTAAAATGCTTTTGACACAACCAGGAATCGATCCTGGCTTTACGCACATGCAACACTTTGTTTTTACCTTTATTCTACTTAACTCGTTCTCGTCTCGGGTGGAATTAATTAACAACCATGCCTGACATTAAAATGCTTTCGGCACAACCAGGAATCGATCCTGGCTTCACGCACTTGCAACACTTTGTCTTTACCACTAGACCATCTCGCCTACACTTGCTATAACGCCTTTTTTATTCCACTTAACTCTTTCTCGTCTCGGGTGGAATTGCGACACAACCAGGAATCGATCCTGGCTTCACGCACTTGCAACAATTTGTCTTTACCGCTAGACCATCTACTCGCTCCTTCTCGTCTCGGGTGGAATTTTTTAATTTTTTAAAATAAAATTTGGTGACGAAGGACTATGTAGATATAAGTATAGTCACCATGCACCACTGAATAGATCTGCTAGTCGAGAGGTAGTCTCCTGGTGTTGCATGAGAAAGAAGTACGGATCGATCCTTGCTGTTTTCAAAACCATTTTAATTGATTCCACCCAGGATGAGAAAGAGTTAAGTAGAATAAAAAAGGTGTTAACGCAAGTGTGGTCGAGATGGACTAGTGGTAAAGACAAAGTGTTGCAAGTGTCCTAAGCCAGGATCGATTCCTGTTGTAGTCAAATAGCCATGGTTGTTAATTAATTTGTTGTTAATCTTAATCTTGTTGTTAAGCTTAATTCCACCCTAGACGAGAAAGAGTTAAGTAGAATAAATATGAAGTTAAAGCAAGTGTTGGCGAGATGGTCTAGTGGTAAAGACAAAGTGTTGCAAGTGCGGGAAGCCAGGATCGATTCCTGGTTGTGTCAAAACCATTTTAATGTCAGGCATGGTTGTTTATTAATTCCACCCTAGAAGAGAAAGAGTTAAGTAGAATAAAAAAGGAGTTAAAGCAAGTGTAGGCGAGGCGGTCTAACGGTAAGGATGAGAAGCTAGCTTCGATTCCTGGTTGTGTCGGAATCATTTTGGGCAGGGAAAGGTTCGAATATAATTGTATTAACTTTCACGTCTTGTTCGATTAGACATGCAGCTGTAAAAACCAGTTTTTTTATCGTCTAGTGATGACGTCTAATGTCTTGATGCACGAATCAGGCATCGACAGAAAGCCTATGGAGGTAGATTCTAAAAATACAGTTTTCAGACAGGTCCAAGTTCCAGTTTCTTCTACAGGAACCTTCAAATTCAATAGAACATAAGGTTCGAAATAGCATTATATTAACTGTCACGTCTTTTTCGATTACACAGCTGGAAAAAAACTGCTTTTTATCTCCACGTACGGACGAGTGATGCAGGAATGAGGCATCGACAGAAAGCTTATGGATCGTAGATTCCAGAAATACAATTTTCAGACCGTGACAAATTCCTGTTTCGGCTGCAGAGGCCTTGAAATTCAATAGAACACAAGGTTCAAAACAGCATAATATTAACTTTCACGTCTTTTTCGATTATGCACCTGGAATAATCTGGTTTGTATTCAATTTCAATTCAATTTATTAATTATTCACCCAAAATATATACGACACATTTAATAAATAATAAAGAAACATATGAATGGGTCAAGAGCTAACTGTAATAACCATAACTGGGCTAATCTAGACAGTTATAGCTATTCACAGAATTATCTTAGGAAATATGTACAGCACTGGATCGGAGAATTGATAATAAATTAGTATACATAAAAAATATAATAAATAATAAATATAAGGAAAGATAGACCACGTCCTCAAAAGTTGGACAATATTAAAAATAAAAAATAAGTATGGATAGATAACCTGTCAAAATCCGGAGAGTAGGAGAAAATTTCTAAATAAATGATTAAATAGGATTAAAGGAATAGTTAAATTAACTTAGCATGCAGCTCAACTAAGATTACTATACTGTTGAATTACAACATTTTTCAAACCCACTTTGAATCCAATTTTTGTAAGTTTTTTAGCGGATTCACTGAGCGAATTCCAAGTCTTTGCTCCAATAAACCTTATATTAAATTTTCCATAATTGGTCCTAATTTTTGGAATTGAATATGATGACCCAGAGGCAAGTCTTGTATCATGGCTATGTTTTATGTCTAGAAAAAGGTGTCAAATGATGTTGGCAAGATTCCATAATGGAAATCCTACATAAACGTAGCAGTAACTAAGTGAACATGGTCATACATCTTAATAATCTTCAGTTTTAGATATAAGGGATTAGTATGATCGTTATAATCTGAAAATGTGATTAACCTAGTGGATTTAATGTAGTATGGTAGGTATTACCCCAAGTGATTAAACAATAAGTTAAATATGGATACACCAAAGCATAGTAAAGGCTTTTAAGAATTTCCAGATTAAGAAAGTGACGAACTTTTGAAATCGCAACAATGTTACGTTTAATTTTCTTTGAGACATGAGAGACATGATCCCTCCAATTTAAGTGGCAATCTATGACTACGCCTAAGTATTTGGTTTTGTACTCGCGTTTTAAAGATTCATTATTTAAAAGCACCCGAAAACTATCATCTATCTTTTTCTGCATTGGATGGAAAATAACAAAACTAGACTTTTCAATCTTAAGTGACAATTTATTAGCACATAACCATGTACTAACATGACTCCAGCTTCGATAGATTCTTATCAGTATAAAAAATATTAGAATCGTCTACAAACAATTGAAAATCTAAAATTTTGGAACACTTATGAAAGTCGTTTATATATAATAAAAAAAGAATAGGACCCAGGACTGAGCTTGTGGTACTCCACAAGTAATACCCAGCATGTCGGATTTAACAACGCCCATAGAAACAAACTGTTTCCTATTATCTAAATAAGATTTAAACCAATCATTTGCCATGCCGCTAATTCCATAATATTCAAGCTTTTGTAATAGAATTTGGTGGTTCACTGTGTCAAATGCCTTAGATAAGTCCAGAAAAATTCCACAAGAATAATTGCCATCCTCGATCGCATTTTGAATTTTATCTATTATGGAAAGAACTGCATGCAGCGTAGAATGATTCAACTTGAAACCAAACTGCTTTTCATACAATAAATTATGTTTAGTAATAAAGTCCTTAAGCCGTCTACAGACAAATCTTTCAAGAAGTCCATTAAAAATTGAAAGTAATGAGATGGGTCGATAGTTATTAAAAATAAGTTGTGAACCTTGTTTGTGAACCGGAATAACACTAGCAATCTTAAATTTATCAGGGAGAGTGCTAGAAGAAATAGAACAATTAAATATTGTTGCTAAGGGTATAGATATATGTTCTTTTATTAGTTTCAATATTTTTACTGGCACACTGAATGGACCACTACTCTTTGAAGTATTAAGGTTACTTATTTCTTCAGCAGTTTCGTTTACACTAATTGAATTTAGAAAAAAACTATTAGATTGTCTTGATGCTGGCATAAAAGACAAAGGAGATGCACTTGTTGCTGGAATATTATTAGCAAGATTATTACCTATATTAATAAAAAATGCATTAAAAGAATTTGCTGTTGAATATGTACCTGTTATTGCATTATTGTCAACAACAACCTTAGATGGTATACTATTCCTCAAAGGCTTAAAATAAATGATTTCTTTGATCCCTTTCCAAATGTTATTGATATGTGATTTATTATGTCTAAAGTCGTTATTATAATAATTAATTTTGCTAATTCGTATAAGATGATTTAATTTATTTCTATACAACTTAAATTTGGAATGATAATAAACTGATTGCGATTTGATAAACTTCTTGTAAAGATTATTTTTTATCTTTTATCGAGATTCTCTAATAGCGTTGATGCACGAGTAAGGCATCGACAGAAAGCCTATGGACCGTAGATTCTAAAACTACAATTTTCAGACAGGCGTAAATTCACGTTTCCGCTACAGAGATCTTGAAATTCAATAGAACATCAGCTTTGATACAGCCAAACCCTAACCCTAGCCTTCACTTATGTAATATTAACTTTCACGTCTCTTTCGATTACACAGATGGAGAAAACTGCTTTTATCTCCAAATCCGGCATAGTGATGCACGAATGAGGCATCAACAGAAAGCTTATGGATAGTAGATTGCAAAAATACAACTTTCAGATCGGCCCAAATTAAAGTCTCTGCTACAAAGGCCTTCAAATTCGATAGAACATCAGGTTCCAAACCGCATAATATTAACTTTCACGTCTTTTTCGATTATGCACCTGGAATAACCTGCTTTTTATCTTCATCGACTGTATAGTGATACACGAATAAGGCATCGACAGAAAGATTATGGACCGTAGATTCCAAAACTACAATTTTCAGACCCTGACAAATTCCAGTTGCTGCAAAAGGTTCCTTGAAATTCAATAGAACGCAAGGTTCAAAACAGCATAATATTAACTTTCACGTCTTTTTCGATTATGCACCTGGAAAAACCTGGTTTGTATCTTCATGGACTGTCTTTTGATGCACGAGTAAGGCATCGACAGAAAGCCCAAGGACAGTAGATTCTAAAAATACCATTTTCAGACCGTCGTAAATTCACGTTTCCGCTACAGGGACCTTGAAATTCAACAGAACATCAGGTTCGATACAGCCAAACCCTAACCCTAACCCCCATTTATGTAATATTAAATTTCATGTCTCTTTCGATTACACAGCTGGAGAAAACTGCTTTTATCTCCAAATCCGGCATAGTGATGCACGAATGAGGCATCAACAGAAAGTTTATGGATAGTAGATTCCAGAAATATAACTTTGCGGTCGGCCCAAATTAAAGTCTCTGCTACAAGGGCCTTGAAATTCGATAGAACATCAGGTTCGAAACCGCATTATATATTTTTCGATTATGCACCTGGAATAACCAGCTTTTTATCTTCATGGACAGTCTATTATTACACGAATAAGGTATCAATAGAAAGCTTGTGGACCGTCGATTCCAAAAATAGAATTTACAGACCGTGATATATACCTGTTTCTGCAAAATGTTTCTTGAAATTCAATAGAACGCAAGGCTGAAAACAGCATAATATTAACTTCACGTCTTTTTCTATGATGCACCTGGAATAACCTGGTTTTTATCTTCATGAACTGTCTTTTGATGCACGAGTAAGGCATCGACAGAATGCCAATGGACGGTAGATTCTAAAAATACCATTTTCAGACCGGCGTAAGTTCACGTTTCCGCTACAGGGACCTTGAAATTCGATAGAACATCAGGTTCGATACAGCCAAACCCTAACCCTAACCCTCACTTATGTAATATTAACTTTCACGTCTTTTTCGATTACAGCTGGAGAAAACTGCTTTTATCTCCAAATCAAGCATAGTGGTGCACGAATGAGGGATCAACAGAAAGCTTATGGATATTAGATTCCAGAAATACAACTTTCCGGTCGGCTCAAATTAAAGTCTCTTCTACAAGAGCCTTGAAATTCGATAGAACATCAGGTTCGAAACCGCATAATATTAACTTTCGCGTCTTTTTCGATTATGCACCTGGAATAACCTGCTTTTTATCTTCATCGACTGTATAGTGATACACGAGTAAGGCATCGACAGAAAGCCTATTGCCGGAGATTCCAAAAATTTAATTTTCAGGCCGTGATAAATTTCAGTTTCTGCTGCAGAGGCCTTGAAATTCAATAGAACGCAAGGTTCAAAACAGCATAATATTAAATTTCACGTCTTTTTCGATTATGCACCTGGAATAACCTGGTTTGTATCTTAATGGACTGTCTTTTGATGCACGAGTAAGGCATCGACAGAAAGTCTATGCACCGTAGATTCCAATAATACAATTTTTAGACCGTGACAAATTTCAGTTTCTGCTGCAGAGGCCTTGAAATTCAATAGAACGTAAGGTTCAAAACAGCATAATATTAACTTTCACGTCTTTTTCGATTATGCACCTGGGATAACCTGCTTTTTATCTTCATCGACGGCCTAGTGATACACAAATAAGGCATCGATAGAAAGCTTTTGGAACGTACATTCCAAGACTATAATTTTGAGACCGTGACAAATTCCAGTTTCTGCTGCAGATGCCTTGAAATTCAATAGAACGCAAGGTTCTAAACAGCATAATAATAAGTTTTCCGTCTTTTTCGATTATGTACCTGGAATATCCTGGTTTGTATCTTCGTGGACTGTCTTTTGTTGCACGAGTAAGGCATTGACAGAAAGCCTATGGACCGTAGACTCCAGTAATATAATTTTCAGGCCGTGACAAATTTCAGTTTCTGCTGGAGAGGCCTTGAAATTCAATGGAACGCAAGGTTCAAAACAGCATAATATTAACTTTCACGTCTTTTTCACTTATGCACCTGGAAAAAACTGCTTTTTATCTCCACAGACAGCCTAGTGATGCACGAATAAGGCATCAACAGAAAGCCTATGGACCGTAGATTCTAAACATACAATTTTTAGACCGGCGTAAATTCACGGTTCCGCTACAGGGACCTTGAAATTCAATAGAACATCAGATTCGAATTGCCAAACCCTAACCCTCACTTATATAATATTAACTTTCACGTCTTTTTCAATTACACACCTGGAAAAAACTGCTTTTTATCTCCACATCCATCCTAGGGATGCACGAATGAGGCATCGACAGAAAGTTTATGTATTGTAGATTCCAGAAATACAACTTTCAGGCTGGCCCAAATTCAAGTCTGTGCTACAGGGGCCTTGAAATTCGATAGAACATCAGGTTCGAAACCGCATAATATTAACTTTCACGTCTTCTTCGATTATGCACCTGGAATAACCTGCTATTTATCTTCACGGACTGTCTAGTGCTACACGAATAAGGCATCGATAGAAAGCATATGGACAATATATTCCAAAAATAGGATTTCCAGACCGTGACAAATTCCAGTTTCTGCTTCAGAGACCTTGAAATTCAATGGAACGCAAGGTTCAAAACAGCATAATATTAACTTTCACGTCTTTTTCACTTATGCACCTGGAATAACCTGGTTTATATCTTCGCAGACTGTCTTTTGATGCACGAGTAAGGCATCAACAGAAAGCCTATGGACCGTAGATTCTAAACATACAATTTTCAGACCGGCGTAAATTCACGGTTCCGCTACCGGGACCTTGAAATTCAATAGAACATCAGATTCGAATTGCCAAACCCTAACCCTCACTTATGTAATATTTCACGTCTTTTTCGATTACACAGCTGGAAAAAAACTTCTTTTTATCTCCACATCCATCCTAGTGATGCACGAATGAGGAATCGACAGAAAGCTTATGTATTGTAGATTCCAGAAATATAACTTTCAGGCTGGCCCAAATTCAAATCTGTGCTACAAGGGCCTTGAAATTCGATAGAACATCAGGTTCGAAACCGCATAATATTAACTATCCCTTTTTTTTCTATTATGCACCTGGAATAACCTGCTTTTTATCTTCACGGAGAGTCTAATGCTACACGAATAAAGCATCAATAGAAAGCTTCTGGACAGTGGATTCCAAAAATACAATTTTCAGACCGTGACAAATTCCAGTTTCGGCTGCAGAGGCCTTGAAATTCAATAGAATATAACGCAAGGTTCAAAACAGCATAATATTAACTTTCACGTCTTTTTCGATTATGCACCTGGAATAACCTGCTTCTTATCTTCACGGACTCTCTATTAATATACGAATAAGGCGTCGATAGAAAGCCTTTGGACCGTAGATTCCAAAACTACCATTTTCAGACCGTGGCAAATTCCAGTTTCTGCTGCAGAGGCCTTGAAATTCAATAGAACGCAAGGTTCAAAACAGCATAATAATAACTTTCACGTCTTTTCCGATTACGCACCTGGAATAACCACATAGCCAGAAATCTCATACAACATGGCGACGAGTATGCGCAGAAAACGCTATTGCGGCGCTAAATATGGCCGCGAAATGAGTGTAAAATGTATTAAAAATTTGAAATTTCTAGCTGCCTGTCTTTGCCATACGAAAGCTGACGTTTCCCAGCGTCAAAATCAATAAAACACTCCTTGAAGAATATTTATAGCGAACAAAATTTGAAAATAAGATCATTCTAGACGGTGCCTTTTTCAACTTTTGTTGAGATGATTACCTCAGTACTATTCTTAATAATTTATCAATTTAACGCTAACCTTTGTTCAAACTTGGTCTGCTTAGACAGAATCACTCCATCGATGAATCTCCCCCAACGTCACATTCAAAAGATAAGACGTTAAACTATCTAAAAATATTCAAAATGTTTAGGAACGAACTTTCCCTAAGTCTCATGTTAATAGTATATTTTGTGTTCAATATATAGACCACAGTAAGACTTTTTTTAAATGTTTATTTCATTAACAAACGACGTTTCGGAGATTTACTCCATCTTCAGGTAGTAGGATTACACTTTGAATTTAAACTAACATGCGCATGCATAAACGTTAAATTGCGACCGTTATTCGCGCGTGCGAAATTGCGTAAGCATATAAATTACGTGCACGTGTCCGATTAATTCTAATAAAAATTAGAAATTGTTAATTCTGTCTTAAATGTTTAAACTACGAAGTCTAAGACATTTAACTGTTCGTATTTTCCATTCAAGTCTGGATTAAGCTTTTGGATGAATAATGCTTCGGTAATTTTCCGTTCTACAGATCCTTTTGTTCTTTTTAAAATCTTAACAGACAGTTTCGGTTTTTGTCCGTAATGTTGGTCGAGGTAGTGTTTTGAGAAAGCCATGTTTTTATAGGACTTTGCTTTCGGGTTTGCTGCGGAACGAAAATGTTCTTGGTATCGAACCACCAATGGTCTGCCTGTCTCGCCTACGTACGTTGCTCCACAAAGGTCACAGTTGATTTGATACACGACATCTTTCTGTGTACACTGAACGGGAGCATTTGAGTTGCTGCAGATTGGGCATTTAGAGGTGTCTGTGCATACTTTATCGTAAGGTCGCGATTCTACGAGGAGTTGTTTAAGCGAGCTTTGTGGTCTTTCAACTATTCTGACATTGAGGTTTGAACTCTGGGCCGCTCTTCGGATGTCAGTCGTAAAGCTTCTGGAAATGAATGGAATTGTGAATGTGGGAAGAGGTTCGACTTTCGATTTTGGCAGTTTTCGTTTTGTTGTCTGGACTTTTTTTATATAGTTGTTGCTATAGCCGTTTCGTCTCGCTCTTCTTTCAAACTTCCGTTCAGCTTCTTCAAACAAGGCGTCGGTTGAACATATGGAAGTATATGTCTTGATGGTGTTACCGATAGCGGCCCGTTTGATTTGTTCTGGGTGGTGTGATTTTGCATTCAACATTATTCCTTTGTTTGCCGATTTTGTATGCCATCCCGTCTCCACTGTTCCAGATTCGTTCACCTTGACTTTTGTGTTGAGGAATGGGAGGAATCCATCTTCACCTGGCAACTCGATTTCGAATCGTATTGATGGATCTTGTGAGTTAAGCTTGTCTTGGATCTTTACAGCTTCATCTGGACCGCTAGCAGGTGTAATACAATCATCAATATATCGATAATACAAGGGAAGGGAAAGAGCCTGGTCGGAATAGATTGCTTGGTTTTCTATTCTGTCCATGAAGAGTATAGCGAGTATTGGGGCTAACCGGTTTCCCATAGCCAGACCTCGACGCTGTTGATAATAAGATCGTTTCCAAGAGAGACAGTTCTTTTCGAAGATAGCTTTGGTGAGTAGAATGATGTCAGATGCCGAAAATTGATAAAGTTGGAGATTGTTCTTTTCTTTCTCTAGATATAAACGTAAGGTATCAATTGCTGCGTCGTTATCTACGCTTGGATACAAGGAAACCACATCTAGACTGAACAGGAGCTTGTTCTTCAGCTCTCCATTCTTAATGCTTCGTAGATTATTCAATAGGTGTTGAGTGCTTCTAAGATGTGCTTTCACGAACTGCA
>CACRXK020004035.1:0-33442 GCA_902702795.2 Paramuricea clavata
TTTGAAGGGGGGGGGGGGGGGGGGGGGGAGAGAAAGGACGAGCTCCTGAGGGTAAGAATTTGCTAATTTTACAAATAAATATGCAAGTCTCAATAATTTTTGTGAAGGATTGCAGGGCTTGTAGATTGTGTTTTTGCAGACGGAATGTTCGAAAGAAAATTTATATACAATTTTAGAGCAACGCAGAGCCAGCTGACACCTATATATAGAAATGCAACCTTGGCCACTACAAACTTTTATATCTCCCTCCAGGGCCGCCGAGAGGGGGGGGGCAGGGGGGGGGCAAATTGCCTCGGGCTCGAGGCTCTGGGGGCCCCTAGAAATTTAATGTTAGAAATTTAATGGGCCCCAGTCATTTTTTCAAGCGAAATATTTCTGTTTTCGGGCCAAAATATTTGTGTTTTGGGGGCAATGAACCGAAATTTGGTATGGAAAATTGCAGAAAAGTCCAACGAAAGCAATTATAACGCACCTAAAAAGAATTTATTGTCCGAAAAATTTTTTTCCAGAAATTTTTTTTGCAATAGGGGCCCCTAAAAAATTTTTTTCCCCGGGCCCCCGCCAAGCTCTCGGCGGCCCTGTCTCCCTCCCCCTCCACATTCAATGTTGTTTACCTGATCACACTAAAGTAACTGAATGAAATGGGGGCGGGAAGGACGGAGGTTTATCAGAATAATAGGTAGACAGTTGGTGCATCTATCCCAACACATTTGAAACTGATTGTATATATCGTTTTTAATGTTTTCAAGTAAGTTCAACTCACAATCGAACATATATATTGACAAATGAAGTATTCAGAAAATATCTGAGTTTTTCATACTGAGCCAATTATTTTCACTACTAAGAAAAAACTGTTTCTTATCTCACATTTTGTCATTTTTCAACAGGTGGGAAAATTGTCTGAGCATGCGCAAAAGAAATGCGCGTGTATTTTGAGTGTGTATAAACTACGTGTCTTCTGGTGACTACATGCGTGTATGTTGTGTTCATGCGTGTAAACAAGCGCCTTGGGCTAAACTGAATTTTCGTTGTTTTCAACAAAACTGGCTGGCAGAAAGAATTTGCCCGCAATAAACAAGGACAATTTCCCCACCTGTTTAATTCTATTTTGAAGGACAGTGGTGTTTCCGCTAACTAACAGCATTTTGTCAGATTTGGAAAAATTGCAATTAAGAAGCGATAACTTTGATGAGGGGCAATATTTTCATTGTATGACACAGATTTTGGAACTGGCTTGTGTGGACTTTTGTAGTGCAGTAAGCCTCTTCTTTTTGAAAATGGCAGATTTTCCTACAAATTAAACGAAAAACGACTCCATGAATAAAAACAGAGATAGCAAACGAGGAGACAGGTTAGGTGAATTCTCGAGTAGAATCAATTTATTGATATACGTTAATGGAATATAAAACAAGCATGTTATGACTGAGAATATTCACATTCCTACAATAAAAAGTCATATTCAAACTACTTTAAAACTCAGTATTCAATATTCTGTTTCCACCCCCGAGAATGTAGCCAAATGTAGCCGGATTGAAGCACACGTGTTTTGCTGACAGACGTCGACGTCCAGGTGAAAGTAGACTGCATACTTTAGCAAACGCAACGCGACGAGGACGTGAAAATGGCGTGCTGGGGCAAGTGTGATTTTTACTTCCGGATTAATCTAGGACGTCATTAACATTGTATTTGGGACAACAAGTGGGGAAATTGTCTGAGCATGCGCGAAAACTGTGCTTCCGTTTGGTTGATTAAAAACATAAACAACATGAAACAATTTTGCAGCGGCTGTTTAGGGCCACAAATCACCACAAAAATTGGATTAACTGGAAAAAAATGTTGCAGTAATACTATGATTTCCTCTATTGCCACCACCATGTTTACAATGTAAACTATTAATATCGATTATTTCAGTCCAAAACAAAACAGAGCAAAAAATTTCCTTTCACAAAATGTCGTCTAATAGCTTCAATAAAATTGTGAAATTCAAAACAAAAATACTTAACACATTTTCTGAGTCGCCTTTTTCGTACAATTTAAACTTGCACAAGAGGCGATTTGCCAAAATTCAGTATTTTCTTCATTTCATTCTATTATCAAAAGCTAGAAAGAGAAGCACACTGTTCTGGCTTAGTAACTTTTTGTTAGCACAACGTACCTGTATATAGATATGAGAAAATTAAGGTGAAAAACTAGCAATTTTAGCAAAGTAAAAAACCAAGTACTATTGCTCCCAGTAAACTGCGAAACAACTGGGTTTTTTCAAGCAACCCCGCCTTGGCTTAACGAGGTGACGTGATAGGTATTTTGTGTTTGTCGTTGAAAAATATATGCCCGCAATGTGCTAAAATTATATGTCAATTACACTGGAATCGAGATGATTGATGATTTGAGAGAAATGGAAGTTCACAAGAATTTATAAAGCTCTAAAATGAACCAATTTGGGTGAATATACCAAAATAGCAAAAAACGTTTGCAATACACCCTTTCGATAATATTGTTTTCAACTTAAGACCACCTTAAATGGAAAGGATTTCAAGTTTTTTTTCTCACGGGCTATGCACAGAGAAGCAGACATCCTTCTTCAACACATACATGAAAGAGTTCTTTATTTTGACCAAGGTCATGACCTGGAGCCTCGTTTTCGTGTTAATGCTTATTTCCATATTTATTGATCAAAATCCAAACTTGTTTTTCGCGCATGTGTTGAAGAAGGATGTTCTGCTTCTCTGTGCATAGCCCATGAGGAAAAAAACTTGAAATCCTTTTCATTAAAGTGGTCCTAAGTTGAAAAAAGTGTAGTTGTGACGTAATTATCGAAAGGGTGTATTAAACGAAGATATTCCATGTATTTTGTTGCATTAACCTTGCTTCACTCGTCTCTAACCTTGTTTACGTTAAATTGACAGTTGAGTAATGAATTTCTAACGTTTAATTCAAAACTAGCTCGAAGTATAAGGATTACGCAAGCCGTTTTACTTCCCCATTCCACATAAATAGCAAATATTTTGCGTCATTGTGAAGACCTTGTTTTTCGCTGCTGTTTCTTTAGAACTGTAGTCTGTAGGGAGCCATTTTAAGTTGACGAAGTCTTACTGCTGCTCTTGGCGAGGTTCTTTGCAATCAATTTTAGTTGATTTGCGTCATTCATATACTTTATTTCCGAGCCAAAATATTAAAATAGTTTTGGCTCGGAAATAAAGTATATGAATGACGCAAATTATTTTATATCTTCACAACATTTAACGTTCAGAATTAATACATTGTGCTGTCACGAATTAATATCAGCACTGTGCTGATATTAATTCGTGCATATCATTCAGACTTATTTCCGAGCCAAACTGAAATGAAGATCGTCGACATTGGACATCATCACACATATCATGTCCGACCCAAACTCGCAGCATCGGACATTTTGTCAGACGGCAATAACAAGACTTTAAAATGTAGAAAAAAGTAGGAATGTAGAATAATTAAAGCACTTAAACAAATAAAAACAGAACAATTTTAGTTGCCTTGACATATGTGCACGGAAACTACATCAAGTACCTGGCGTGGAGAACAGTCGTAAACAACATTGAATTTCACTAATGTAAACTCTGATATGCCGATTAATATCGAACAGCTTAGATTTGATTAAATCAAATAGAAACCAAAATATTTAACTCGTCAACAATACCTGAAGCTTTTGCGGTTTCATCCGAATATTGCGATAAAATTCACTTGTTCAAAAACAACTTGTTGAATGTTCATTGAAAATCTTCAAAAAACACTCTGCACCAACTCCGCACCCATAATAAAGCATCTAGTACACATAACTTGACATATTGAAAACGATAAAAAAATATGCAAGCGGCGAAAAAGATAAATACGAATAGTCTAGGACCTGTATATGAGTTTGTTTGGTTATCTGACTTCGATTAGTGTTAAAGCTACTTCAGATATCCTGTGCCAACTCTGTTTTAATAATGAGTGGAAAAAAATTTGTAATTATGTATTTTTGACTGGTGCGAATAAATTATTCTTCTTCTTCTTCTTCTTCAAATTCTTCTTCTTCTTGTGTGCGTTTCATTTAGGACAGGTAATCTCAACATGGCATATATGCCAAAACCTGGATCCGGGACGAAAGTCCTGAAAATGACCCCGCCCTGAAACGGCAGTGTCGACATAGCTCTAACTTCCGAAAAGGAAAAGCAATAGCCTTTCTGAAGTGCTTACAATGTTCAGAAGGGTTGGTTTTGGGGGTGGTCATTGGAAGGAAAAATTTGTCTAAGTATAATATTTTACAAGAAAATGACCATGCACCACCCCAGGTAAATTGCTAATTATGCACAAAATAACTAATATGCCTGGCAGAAATTAAATTTTCTTATTTCCTAAAAAAATCATGGGGTGTAAAACTATGGTCTATTTGCCATATTCGGCGATAAAAAGCAAACAAGACGGCAAAATATGGCTGAAATCGTGTTTTCGTGGGGGGTAAGTGAAATAAAATGTATTATATTTAATGAAAATAATGACAAACCCTATGAAATCCACAATAATTATATTAAATTGAGCATAGTTTTTCACCCCATGATAATTGCTTTTAGGAAATAAGAAAATTTAATTTCTGCCAGGCATATTAGTTATTTTGTGTAAAATTAGCAATTCACCTGGGGTGGTGCATGGTCATTTTCTTGTAAAATATTATACTTAGACAAATTTTTCCTTCCAGTGACCACGTACCCCTAAAACCAACCCTTCTGAACACTATAAGCACTTCAGAAAGGCTATTGCTTTTCCTTTTCGGAAGTTAGAGCTATGTCGACACTGCCGTTTCAGGACGGGCTCATTTTTAGGACTGTCGTCCCGGATTCAGGTTTAGGCACATATGCCATGTTGACCGCCATGGTCATTTTACCCTAAAACAGTTGAGATTACCTGTCCTATAGTAATAGTAATAATAGTAATAGTTTATTAGGACTCTCTTGCAGTTACAGAAACAACTGAATTAACGAGTACTTTACAATAGATAAGAATATGCTATAAAATAGTACATGGATATGCTTTAGAATCTAGGCTATTTACAAGAGTTAAAATCATTAAGCATTTACCAAAATAGTAAATAGTGCATGCATAATTATTTACAATTTTCATATATGTTAAAAAAAAAACTTTACATATTAAGAGTATTTAAATGTAAAAAAAGGATTGAGCTTTAATTGTTCTGCAATCAGTAACATTATTAAATAGATAAAATCGATCAGTGTTCTGTCTCAAATTAATGTCATGGTCAGGAACAACAGGGATTGGCAATAAGGGATGGTTTTCTCGCCTCATTCTGACCATGTATTTCTGACATAATTGCACTCTTCTTGTGGTTAAAGTTGGTAGTTGTGCAAAATTCAGGGCCTCCGCATATGACTCGCTCTCCGAGAAAATTATCTTTAGTGCTCGTTTTTGGACCGACTCAATTTCCTTCGATAGATAATCCGGAATGTCTTGCCAAATAGGGACGGCGTACTCAAGAACCGGTCTTACTGTGCACAGGTACACTTTCAGTAAATTCTTTTGGTCAACCTCAGCTCTTCGCAGGACTCTTAAAGGGTATAGTTTTTTGTTAGCCTTCTTAACAATGTATTCGATATGGGGATTCCATTTTAGGTCGCTACTCAAAATGACACCCAAAGATTTATACGTTGTTACACGCTCAATAATATTGTTACCAATTTGGATTGGTCGGAGTAAGAAATTGGGATTATGTAGGAAGTTTATAAGCATTTCCTTACACTTCTTAGGATTGAGCTTCATGTTATGTTCATTAGCAAATTCATGTATATCAGAGACTGCAAAATTAAGGAGGCTGATAGAGTTCCTAGGAATAATCTCGAGGGCTGAAGTATCATCCACGAATTTTGTACGGAGATGCCAATTAGCCAGTAAGCTATTTGTCATGACCATAAAGAGCACCACTCCGAGTTTAGTCCCTTGGGGTATTCCTTCCTTCAGAGTTTGCCATTGAGAAAGGACACTACCAATTCTAACCGCCTGCCTACGATTGAATAAAAAGGCTGAGATCCAGGACAGCAAGGCAGGGTGAACCTGGAGCTTATACAGTTCTTGTATTAAAATAGAGTGGTCAATTAGGTCAAAACCTTTTGAGAAGTCTGCGAAAAAGATACGAGCACCAGCTTCGCCCCCGTCCAATGCCTCATGAATTGTTTGCATCATGTAGAGAAGGGCATCTGTTGTTGAGTGCCCTTTGCGGGCATATTGGCGAGGGTCGATTTTTCCTTCCAAGTCCTTTAATAGTCTAGTGCAAGTAAAGCCTTCCATAACTTTTGCCATTGAAGAAGTAAGCGAGATTGGGCGGAGATCATTTTCAATTGTTTGAGGAGGTGATATCTTCGGAACTGGAATTACGATAGATGACTTAAGTGGTGATGGGATATTCGCTTCTTTCATTGACTGGTTGTAAATATTACGAATGACTGGAGCCAGTTCAGGAGCAAACTCTTTCAGAATTCTATTCGGGATATTATCAGGGCCAATCGCCTTACTAATTTGCAGTGATGCTAATGCTTTAAACACCTCACTTTCCGTAACCAAGAATTCTTCCGGGATTTGCATAGGTGGAGTTGGTTGGCTCAGAGGGGCGAAGTGATCTGTAAGACTAACAAAGAAGTCGTTCACTTTATTAGCTAGGGATTCTATATCCGTGTTGTTATCAAGGAACTGATGATACCATTCCTGTCGGTTATTTTGACCTGATAGTTTTTTAATCTCTTTCCACCACTTTACAGGGTTAACTCTATCAACATCTGCTACCTTACTATGAAAGTAATTGGATTTTGCTGACTGGATCGCACGTTGAACCTTATTGCTCCAAAAACTATAGTCTTTAGAATTTTTTTCCTTGTTGTTGGAATACACATTGGCGTCTAGAAATCCACAGTTTTATCGTATTAGTAATCCACGGTCGATCTGTCGGATGCTTTTTAATCATTTTCTGTGGGAGAAAGGTATTAACTGCTTGGTCAAGCTCTGACATAAAAAGGTCAAATTTATCTTTGCTCGTACTCGCACTTAATACCGATGACCAGTTTTTTTTGGTTATCCATCGTCCAAAGGCACACCACGCAGAGTTCCGCATGTCTCGGATTCTAATTTTGGTAATAGTGTGTTTAGATGATATTGCTATATTTGGTTTTGCTAAGATCGTATAGTGGTCAGACGAACCAACCTTTGGCAATCTAGATACTTCAAACATCTTAGGTCTATTTGTTAATAGCCAATCCAATACGGCAGAATCTCTGGTTTTAAAAGATATGTTGTTTAAGATGGTTCACCTGTGTGATATGTGTTCACCTGTGTGATGGTTCACCTGTGTGATATGTGTCCTAAATGAAACGCATACAAACTCATATACAGGTCCTAGATAGAAGTCGCAGATTCAAACCGGAAGTAAATGCAAGGTGTATGACGTAATGTTCACGTCCTGATTGACGTCGCGTTGCGTTTGCTGAAACTGTCTACCAGTCTTTCGCTGAAACGTCAAAGTTATTTTTATATTTACAGCATAATACAGGTGTAGTTAATTTCTACAACCGAGCTCAATCATGAATATTGTTCATCGCTATACCTACGCTGAAATCTAATACACATGATCGGGGCCGAAGCGACCGAGGGTGTGGAGGGGTGTAACACCCTCAATATGAGTACAGGGCCGAATTGAGAGGTGACTTGGGATGATTTTCTGGTAAATTATAACAGCACTGACGGACAAACGTGTAAGTTAAAAGTGAACGCATGCTACAAATGCAAAATTTTAGTTGCATTTCTGTGCTTTCTGAGGGACTAAATATTATTCAAAATTTTCTCGGAGGAGTATTTTTCTGGACACAGCCCCCCCTCCCCCAACCCAGTAGAGTTAGTGCCGTATCCATTACGCTATTGTATATTAATTCTTTCGAAAGAAACACCTGTTACTTGAATTTAGTCAAGAAATAGCCACACTAAGGTAATTTCACCGTCCCTGCGCAATATGTTATAATAGACCATATAAAATAAGAAAAATTGACCACAAAAAAGTCAGCTAACATTGTTTGCAATTTCACTGTTTACAAATTATTGACAAATATAGTCCCTATTTCTGATTGGTTATATATCTACACACGTGAAAAGGAGGGTTGAAAATTCCAGCAATGATCGCAGGTGCGTCGCTATGTTGTTATTCTGCAGTATCTTCATATAAAAACGGATTAGGGGAAATGTATTGCGGGAAATCGTAAAACACAAGGCAAGTTTTTTCAAATGTCGATGTATTGTTTGACAAATTTAAGAACAGCAATTTTTATGGGCTGTTAAAAAATATAGAGAGCTATGTACTGTATGTTGAATACAGTACTGAGCCTTAATTAGAGGATCTAAAAAACTTACCTTTCTGCTGTGTGACAAGTCTTGCTACACTTAAGAACTCAAAAAAGTCAACAGTGCCTGATTTATCCAGGTCGATTTCATTCATTGCTTCCTATATAATGAATATAACAGGTGCATGTTTGATTAAGAACGTGAACTCAAATTATTTAACATTTTAAGGCGTATGAATTGTATTAGATTCGGTACCAAACTCGGTTTAGTATGTCCTAGAGAGTTATAATATTGGATATCAAGTTCTAGTAATGATAATAAAACCACAATATACATTGAATATAGTGGAGAACGATGAAAAACGTATTAACTACTAATAGAAATAAGGTAATTATCAGTGATTTAGGGACTATATAACACCAAAGAAAAGCTCCGTCAGCCTTATATATATTTATAGGCTTTATCCGGCCTACAATGTCTGTTCTCAGATCTATGGACTATTATTAATATTATTATTATTAATATATTATTATTAAGAAATATTATTAATAATTCATCCGAAAATTCAAAAGAATTGTAATCGCTATCAGTAAATTGGACATATACATGAAGATTTCATCCTGATTTACCTAAATTTATATGCTAGGTTTTCTTAGTTAAAACAACTATATCCCTACAATAGTTGGTAAACTTGATTAATTATTTGCATGCATTGGTATATAGAGCATATGTTACTGTACCACTGATTTACCACTACAGCTCGCCTTGTAACTAATCATGCAGATGTGTATACAGTTTCGGCTGATCGGCTGCTCATGTTTTTTATTAGCCCGCGTGCAGGCCCAAGGGAACTGATATGCGGGCTAGTTTTTTATTAGCCCGCGTGCAGGCCCAAGGGAACTGATAGTGGGCCTGCAAGCAAGGCCCGGTATTTTGTGAAACGCCCCTTTTCATAACACGCCCCATTCGCGCGTCAATTGTCAAAAAAGAACCAATGACAGCACCCAAATATTAACAAACAAACTCGCATTAAAATGTTGCGGGGTTTTCTCTGCTTATTCAGAACATAAACAATGTGTAAATGGCAGCGTTTTAACTCCAAAAAAGCAAGCAACGCAGTCAGTAATTGCCAAATTTGCAAGTGCTCATTTTCAACTAAAATCGGAACAGGCAAATTAGGACGAATTTCTTGTTGGCGGCGGAAAGTAAATTTATTTCAGTTATTTCATTTGGTAAAGAACTCTACAAAAGAAGAGAGCGTTCAGAGTCCAGATCGTTTCGTTTCAAACGGCAATTTAATACCGTCTTCTGTTTCGCTCTCTCAGCGAAGCCTTGTAAATCGCAAAGTGTTTCAAACAGGCTTACATGCAACTGCATCTCAACATCAACCAAAAGATAATTTTCTTGAAACATATAACGTATCAAGTCTGTTTGAAATTAATGAAACTCAAGTAAAGGTTACTATAGTTTACCCCAGTCGTAATGTTGCTATTCCAACACCTCACGACAAGCAATCCCCATTGGCATAACGGCAAAAACATCTCTTCTTTCAAGTAAACAATAAACAGTCTGTTCTTGTTCCATTTATAATCGAAAAAAGTGATCAATTTTCGAATTTTGAGCTTATCGAGAGCCTTTGTGATGAATCACTGACCTAATTATAGAATCCAACAGCAAACAGCCATTCAGAATGCCGCGTTCGTGGGCGAACGCGGAAAGTACAAAATACCGGGCCTTGCATGAGGAGCCAGACAGCTCCATATTGGCAGCTCCAGATTGGCGAATCTGGAGCCAGCTCCAGATCAGTGCTCTCACTTTTAAGGAATTATCCTTAAAAATAGGAATTTTGAAGAGTTTTAAGGATTCTTTTAAGGAATTTAGGTTTTTGAGGATTTTTTTAAGGAATTTCCGAAACATTTTATCCTGGACTAAAAACGTTGGACGGAGGATAACCACGCCACGCAAATGAGATTTAAACTTGAAAGTAGCAACATTATACGCACATAATTACATATATTCGTATGTTCTCTATGTCATAAATGTACATATGGCTGTCTTTTCCAGTACCAAATAACACAAATCACACTCATATAACATAATTGTCATCATAATATAATAGTATATATATGTTTCTGTACATGGCTTGGCATGTATTTATAACAAAACTTAAAACAGTGTTTTGAAACCCTAGTTTTTTACAAAATGTATTCTCAGAACGCTGCAAATGCCATTTCCGGGATTCAAATTTTAAAATTTGTCCGTGCCTTCGGCACGAGCTCCCCCCCCCCGGCCAATGTTTCGTAAAGTGTCCGCCACTGGTCTTTTCATTGAAATTCTCAAAAGTTAAATGTCAGTATATGCTGTTTCTTCTGAAATCTACAGATTTTTTAAGCTCTTCATGCAGCAACGATCAAAAATACATCATGTTGAATGTTTTCTTTATGGCATTACGCTAACAATCAAATGTTTTCAATTTTTAGTGCTTAGAAACAAGGTTATAAAAACTGAAAAACAGAAAAAAGGAGGAAAAAGACACTTTTTGCAACTGTGTGATCAGGCCTTCTGGTAATTTTACCAATTTAAGGAATTTTAAGGAAATCTGAGGAATTTTCGAGTTTTTCTAAGGAATTCGAAAATTTGATTGTGAGAGCACTGCTCCAGATACAATTTCAATCTGGAGCTGGAACGACTAGTTTGTAAACAAACTGCTTTGGACGCTGAACTACCGATGGATATTCAATTTTTTTGAAAGACCATTTTTACTTGACATATTTCTTAGTATGTGATGGAAAATGAAGTCAGTATTCCGTTCCGTTCGTCCATGGTAGCTTCTGAAAGATCACTGTTTTTTTCTGACAAAGGGGCTGGTCAGCGGTCGGATAGATCGCAAAGCTCGTTTAAAACCTTATTTTGTTACCTTCATAATGAAAAACTTTAAAATTTGATCGATGACCATTCTGGAGAATGTATTCAAAAGTAAATTCATGCAGTCAACTTATTCCTACATCGCGAAACCGCGATAAATAACTCGCGCAAAGTTGAACTGTCTAATTTCGCGCACGGCCCGGCTGTGTTAATTTTATCCTTCCGTGAATACAACAACTTTGGAATCCGTACATTTACGCTTTCGAGGAGTAAGAAATTGATATGTTGATGACATAATATCATTTGTTGCGCTTTTCTGAAGAACTAACGATATAAACAAGTTTAATTTCCGAAACACACGACGCAAACGAGATCGCTAAAAATGGTATTATTATGCGGCTCAAGTCATCGAAAGGCCATAACATGTCAAATACGTCTAGCATCGTCTAAATTGTTTCGCAAATTTCTTGCTAATTTTGCCCTGCCATGAATTTCTAAAAGATGACCCTTCTAGAGTAATATTCATACTATCATATTTTACAGGATTTGAAACTTTGGGATGCATATCCCCAATGAGCAACTTATGAAAACACTAGCAATCGTTACCGAGGTGAGAAATCAACTTTCAAGAGATGTGAAATATTACACCTAAACAATATTCCGTGTTATCTGGCACGTGCAAGACATTTAATAATCTCAGGGGAAAACCGTATTAACTATAATGTCGGCATGCAAATGCAATGAGGACATGGCAAGGCATTTAAGAGTGCCGAGGAATAGGAACAAGGCAATTTTCCTTGTTTAGGTATGCGCTGTATTTTTTCAATACATGAGAAATCACGACGCTTTTTCACAAAGATAAAATATTTTTAAAGCATGCGTAGGTTTGAATTTGCGATTGCGCTGATTATGTTAATAAGGAATGCTTAAAACACAGCCCTCCTATTAATTAACTTATACGGGCAAATGTTTTTAGCTTATGTGTTGAAAAAAGAATACAGCGTATATAAACCTATGCATTACATTATAGTTAATACGGTTTTCCTCTGAGAATATTAAATGTCTTGCACGTGCCAGATAACAAGGAATATTGTTTAGGTGTAATATTTCACATCTCTTGAAAGTTGATTTCTCACTCGGTAACGATTGCTAGTGCTTTCACGAGTTGCTCATGGTGGATATGCATCCCAAAGTTTCAAATGCTGTAAAATATGATAGTATGAATATTACTCTAGAAGGGTCATCTTTTAGAAATTCGTGGCAGGGCGAAATTAGCAAGAAATTTGCGAAGCAATTTAGACGATGCTAGACGTATTTGACATGTTATGGCCTTTCGACGACTTGAGCCGCATAATAACACCGTTTTTAGCGATCTCGTTTGCGTTGTGTGTTTCGGATATTAAACATGTTTATATCGTTCGTTCTTCAGAAAAGCGCAAGAAATTATATTATGTCATCAACATATCAATTTCTTACTCCTCGAAAGCGTAAATTGACGGATACCAAAGTTGTTGTATTCACGGAAGGATAAAATTAACACAGCCGGGCCGTGGCGAAATTAGACAGTTCAACTTTGCGCGAGTTATTTATCGCGGTTTCGCGATGTGGGAATAAGTTGACCGCATGAATTTACTTTTGAATACATTCTCCAGAATGGTCATCGATCAAATTTTAAAGTTTTTCATTATAAAGGTAACAAAGTAAGGTTTTAAACGAGCTTTGCGATCTATCCCACCGCTGACCAGCCCCTTTGTCTTAAAAAACAGTGATCTTTCAGAAGCTACCATGGACGAATGGAACGGAAAAATGTTTTCATTTTCCATCACATACTAAGGAATATGACAAGTAAAAATGGTCTTTCAAACAAATTGAATATGCATCGGTGGTTAAGCGGCCGAAGCAGTTTGTTTACAAACTAGTCGTTCCAGCTCCAGATTGAAATTGTATCTGGAGCTGGCTCCAGATTCGCCAATCTGGAGCTGCCAATCTGGAGCTGTCTGGCTCGTCATGGCTCTGGGAAACACCGGCGACTTTTCACGAAAATCAGTACATTTGGATCCAGTACTCCGCTCGACATTTATAAATAGACATTAGTGCCGTCAAACATGAATTATGCCGTTGTTTAAGGTTATTACGACTTTAATTCTTCAAAGAACACTTGCCATGGTTTTGAATTGTTGTAAGATACTGGTAGTGATTTATTTTAACTTGTTTAATTACGGTAAATCATGGATTGTTGTGTTATTTTAAATATTATAGGCAACGACTTATCATCAGTGGCGTAGCTAGCGAAAGTTGACTAGTCCTGCTCTAAGACCCACCCATTCTAGGGGGGGTCCGGGGGCATACTCCCCCGGGAAATTTTGAATTTTAGAAGTCTGGAATGGCCATTTCCTGCGATTTCACGGCGAAATACTCCAAAGGGAACATCAAAAAATTGCATGATTAGCGGAAAATTTTTGATAATTTTTTTAGAAAAAAAAATTTGCAACTTTTTGAAATCCATGCATTTTTTATCATATTTCACTATATATTTTTCAACTTAACTGAAAATATAGTGTAGCTAAATATCAGAGGCTAAATATAGTCAAGTCACGAAAGAGGAAAATATCCGTGTATGAATACGCGTCTGTAATACGATCTTTCACTTGATCAACACATCCAACCTCACATAATCAACAATTGCGTAACTATTATACTGTTGAACACGGCGTTTTATACACTATAACGCTACGACTAGGCACTAGCATTCGTTAAAAATTCAGTACGTTTGTTAGTAATGTGTTAAACTTTATATAATGAAGTGGTATCAACTACAGATCACTACGCCTGGCACTCTGAATGTAATTCAGTTATGCCTATGGTATTAATATAGCGTTTAATATAGTCTATGCGGCCAAATATCTACATAAACAGTGTGAATTGGTACAGTATATCACTTTTAAAATTAAACTCCATATAAGTGCTCGTTTCAAATGCACAAAGCAGATGAACTGGTAGTAAATATTACATTCTTACTTTATATCAATACGACGTACAGGCTTCACAAATGAAGTTTGTATTTCCCATTATTTAACAATTATTCGCCGAAGGCGAGGTGATTATCGGTGAATAAAAACCGAGACGAAGTCGAGGTTTTTATTCACGATAATCACCGAGCCTGAGGTGAATAATTGTTTTAGTATAATTTCATGGGTGATTATTTGGAAAAAAATAAAAAATGCTCGTTTCTTCGTCTATTAATTGACAAAACGGCTTCGGCCGCCATTTTGAAAATCGCTTAGGTGATTATCGCGTAATAATCACCTCAACGGTAACCAATCAGTGTGGAGAATTTTCAATAATCACCTATGTAATTATACTAAATTGTATTATAAAAATACACAATCATCAGTCGAGTCTGTTCACATGCATTTCGTGAGCTAAAATATCTTAGCAGAAGTCAGAAATTATATCAAAATCACATTGGGCTTCCACACTCGTTGATTTCCATATTCATAACTTGAGTAATCTCGACAGAATTAGTAAAAAGTGGGTTTAGTCACGCGGAAAGCTCGCAAGTAAAGACAATACAAGGCCAAGTCCTGCCATTTCGAACACCGCGGAAAAACGTCTGCGCATGCACCAAATTATGAAAATATGGCGGGGAATTTGAATATAAATTTCTAAAACAAAAACATGCTTATTAATTGGTCAAAAATTAGTAAAACAAATGAGAAAATATAGCAAATGGGTAGACTAGACATTAATTGAAAGCGTCCTGGCATTTAAAGTATGGAATGAAATATAATTCATGTAAAAAATTGTTGATTTTAACGGACACGACTTCGAAAATTTTTGCAAAATTATTCAAAACAAAAATTCAAACTAAAAAGTTAAGAAAACTCTCGAAAAGTTAAGCTTCTTAACCCACTCAAATTGTAGAATAAATCCTAAAGTTTAATTATTGTGAACACGCAAATTTTTTATATTTGGCGACACAGTTTTTTTTAAAGAAATGTATCTCAAACGAAAATTCGGAAATTGTCATTGCTTAGTTGATAAACAAAATGTTTCAGACGATAAATTTGTCAACAATCACCTTTAGTTCATGTTCTTGTACAATACAATTTCTTGAACCTTCTGGCTGTATTTATTTCTAGTTTTTAGAATGACATGTTTATTTTTGCGCTTGAAATCTGGCTGTAAAGACGCACAATGAAGTCACTCCTTTTTACCGCCATTTTGAGCCTTCGGAAACGTTCGGAACAGCTTCTCATCTTATCCCATACCTGTGTTAAAAGCGGCTTTCTGATTGGTTTAGAGCAGGTGAGCTTGTCGTCGAGCTCACCTGCTTTTTGCCGAACTCACCTGCTTTTCGCCCGAGCTCACGCGCTAAACTGCTTACGTTGCAATAACAATAACAAATATGGCGGACACGCCGCCGGACAAGATTTAGCCGGTAAACCTAAACTTTAAAGAACTTTTTTCGGTGACTAACATACTGGGACTGAAGAAAAACCAAAGAAAAAATGCAGGAAAGGTAATGTAGACGTAGATAAAGAAGTATTTTCTTACCCAGTGATTTTTTTGGCTGGGAAAATGTTCACAAAACATCGACGAATATATCGCGAAGAGCTACAAGTGTGTGTATGGCTCGGTGTATGGGATAAAACCCAAACGTACTTGCAGGTTCGGTGAGTCCGGGATTGGACGCACCTCGGGTGGCTGGAAGTTTCCCGAACTCACCTCACTTCGCTCGGTAAGTTCGGAAAACTTCCAGCCACCCTCGGTGCGTCCAATCCCGGACTCACCTCCCTGCAAGTACGTTTGTTATAAAGTTCGCAATATTATTACAGGTAAGGTTGACGCATGCGCAGACGTTTTTCCGCGGTGTTGCCATTTCGAGAGAGCAGGACTTTGCATTTGTAAACAGTCGGTTTGAGCATGCGCAGACCTAATTATCCAATCAGAAACCAAGATTTCTTGTATGAATTTACTATGAAATATACTAGCAAGTCCTGCCATTTGAAAATGGCAGGACTGAAATACGAGTCGCGTGTAAATCAATGTAGAGTTGCAGTTGCTAGGTAACAGACACGGCAAGCTATAAAATTGCGTAAATATAACAGAATGCGAAAAACTTTTTAAAAAATGATAACTAAAGAGACGAAAAAATGAGACAAAATAACAATATGATAATGATAAATTTTTAAAGCTTCAAGATAAATAAAGCAATGTTTTAGTAAGGAAATTTGGGGAAATTTTTAGTCCTGCTGGCAGGACAAGCAGGACCGCTAGCTACGCCACAGTTATCATGACCTAATATGGTAATGCTGCACTGTTGTTATTCTAATTTTGTTATTTATAGCATATCAATATCAGAAATAGAATAGTCTTTTGATTTCATATGAGAAGCTAGAAAAGCTTTTAAGCTTTTAATGCCAATAAAAATAATGCCGTATAAACTTATTAAAATAAGTTTATTAATGTTATGCTGTGTGTTTCAATTGATATGTTTAAACATAATACACAAAGAGAAATAAACTTTATATTAATTTTAAACGATGTTTGAAATCCGAATAACTAAATACGGCTCAAAGTTTGAATAATAATTAGCACTTGAAAAACTTTGAGGGCCGCTTGGGCCTGGGGACGAGGATGTTGAAAAACAACCAATCAGAGCCCGACTTTCACCGGTGTTTCCCAGAGCCTCAGCAAGCCTCCACATAGGATTGCGGGCTCTGGTTTCGAGATTGACTGTAGCCGTGCTGCATGATCAGATTGCGTCATAATATAGGTGACTGCTAGTCGCGCCCATAGAAAGCCTTGACTCGACTCATATGGTAAATGTATTGTTAATGTAGTGCATATATATATTTTGTACATTTTGTGATGGTGCTAATAAATTGTATTGTCAAATTGTATTGTATTGTGTTTTGTATTGTACTCGATCAGGTTGACCTGCGTCCTTCGTAAATTCAGCTTAGCTTTGAGCTGCAAGTAAGGATAATAGCACTAACAGTGTACACATACAAAACTTTAATTCAGTTAAGAAAAAATTAAAATTGAAGAAACATTAAATAAAGATCTAAACTTTTCAAAGATTTAAACGTTTCCGTGCGTACACGCACATATGAAAAACTTTATATCCTGTGACATCAGGATATAAATATACTAGTTTTTCATACGTGCGTCTATGCACATCATTTTGAGCAGGGCGCTGTAAAACACAGGGAGCTGTGTTTTACAGAACTCGCGTGGAAAGTGGACGGTAACAAGCATGGGAGTGGATTCATAGGTTCTATACGATAAGGTTGCATATTTATTTAGGTTTATTTAGGTCAAAACGCGGAAAAATAAACCGCTTCGCTTGTGTTGTTCCTCGGCGGTTTGCCACGGCTCCAAAATGGCGGACAAGACGTGGCCACATCGCGTAAGAAAGTCTAATTAAAAATGTTTTTGAACATTTATTTTATTTGTTTTCATTTATTTATTAGCTTAATAGCTTCGTCAATAGTTTAGATTACAATACAATACAATATTAATTAAACTGAACTACATTACCGTATCTTTGGCAGGGTGACCCAGTGGGCGACCGCAACAGCGATTACCTAATTACTGCGGGCTCACTGAACATAACGTAACATGAAAACTAACAACTAATTAGGCTATGACTAACTACATACAGTATGCAACATGCCAACAACAATCAAATAACAACACGACATTGCACAACACGATATTGCACATAGTACTACGAACAGACAGAGTTACAATTTTTAAAACAGATGTAGTTTTTCAAAAGAATGATGGTTTTCAAAAGAATGATGTATTGTTGAGTAGTTCGTGCAGTAAGGTTGTGACCATATTAAGGTTTTGTTCATCTGTATTTGTTTTGGTGTTCTGTTAATTCCATTTGACTGCATTACATACTGTATCCGACAGAGTGGCAATTTAGTTTTTGAAAATAGCATTTGTGGTCTACAAGTACCCTTTGCATGAGTAGAAACACATGCCCTGCCCTCTCAATGTATCTCGTGATAGCAAGTCGCCCACAAAATATCTAAATTATAGCGTGTTTATTGTATTTGTGAGACGTTTGTTTGTCTTGTTGATTTTAAGCGTGGGATTTTTAAAATTGAAGATTTTTACTCACGATCAACTAGCGAACTGACGAATCAACTGCAATATACTTGTAAACATGTATGCTATTACCAGGCAGCTTTCTTATTGTGCGGTCAGATCGGTCTTGTCGCATTCTTGTGCCGTGTGATACAAATGGCCAATTGTAGAATCTACTAGTTTCATTATTCTGACACTGCAGAGAATAACGACAAATTCGTTGCTCGAGCGGGATGGAACTCGCTTCTTCCGGTATCTAGATGACGTAATAACAGGGATTGGTAGCGAGTCGTAGCCAATTCACGAAGTCGTCCCAGACTCCTCTAAGCATTTTGGTGCTGCCTCCTTCGCAGGCCCTCGTTGTGTCATGGGAAGGTCACGATTTCGAGAGGGCCTGCGGAATCTTGTAAAATGAATAAGTGTTGTTTTGAACCTGCTTCGTTAAAGAAGGCAGTTTTATTCGTGCAATGTTGGTGTGGACAACAAACCTTATCGTTAAAAAATGCTTCCTTCAACGTCCTTAGAGTCGCAAATTTAATTTACAAGCTTCACGCCGCTTTTTTTATATCTGTTTATATTCAAGATTATGTATAAAATTACTTGCTGACGTGACGCCGGCGCCATTTTTTTTACAAGATTCCGCAGGTCCTCGCCAGATCGTGACCTTCCCATGACGCAACGAGGCCCTGCGGAGGAGGCAGGTTTTGGTGTTTAACAGTGTGTGTGTGATGTGTGGGAAAACAATACCAAAATTGAATTGCGAGAGGAAAGGGCCAGAAAAGGACAGAAAACTTATATTAAATTATGTAATATTGTTTTTCTATCATATTTTTTCTAACGATGTATCACTTTGCAGTAAACAAATTGATACCCAAGGAAATATATTTCTGATATGGCCCTACAAATATAAGGCGTTTCCGAAATTTGCCTAAAAGATCTTGCAAGCAGGCATCAAAAGGAAAATCCGGCGGCGCGGTAACATAATTATTATATCAAATATACAATAAAGCTGGGGATTTATTACGTTTGTTAGACCTTGAGCGGTTTCCGATTTCATAATTTCTCGAAGAAAGATGTTCCCGTACCCCTGAAGCCCCTATAGTAATCTCCCAAAACCGGCGCAAGCTGAGAGGTCCTTGGATGGATTTTGGGTTGAAGGTTATCAAGTTAAAACACCCAACGCACTTGGCTAGTTAGTATTGTGACCCCTTGTGGCGAATGCCAAAAAAACCCAGACATACAGTATAACGAAATAAGTGAACGATTCCAGTGCCAAACATGCTATCAGGATATATTGCGAATGAAAGTCATCTATAAGCACGCGTATCTTTTGTCTTTCTTAAGCAGCAGAATATTTTTTATTATCAATTTTATGTTTTTATCTCATGCGATCACAATTTTATTTGAGATTCCTTCTTAACGATTTTTATAACAAGCTTAATAGTTATTATATAAATCGGTGCCAATTCTGCTGTTTTGCATGATGTATATTCTAATTGAAGCAAAATGATGGCAGATGGGTTTCTTAATTCACATTAATCCTGGCAGTTTATCTCAGATTATCTGAGGTTCAGATGAAACGATGTCTCACTAATTTCCCTAACTATTTATGACGTAAATATGTTACTTTAGTATAAATTCTCAACCAGCTAGACACCATGATTACCTTATAACTTTTCGCCCTTATTGCAACTGTTTTCTGAAGACCCAGAGTACGAAGACGTTTGAGGTGTTTCATACCTAAGTGTAAGTATAGTAAGCTTCTTTGGTAATTAGATATATTTTTGAGGTATTTCAAGGTAACTTTTATGTCAATATGTTGGTCTATATATATTTTTATAATATATTTACTAGTGGTATGCTCTTACTGACCATGTAGAGGAATTATTGTCTTAGCATCATGCATATTCAAATTATTTTATTTTATTTTAGGACTTGTAAATGATAAAACTAAATTATCTTCATCTAACCTCTTTTCCGATAGTCGAACATTTTACCAATTAAATATAGAGTTATGTATAGGACAGTTTGCAAATCTTTACGTACAGAAGCACCGCAAATATGGACTGACTTGTGGATATCAAACCCCAAACTGTTACTACACATGGAGTGGACTTCGATTACGTATAAAAACCGTAATAAAAGCTTACTCACCAGTGTTACTTACACTCAATGAGTGGAAGTTTAATCTGAGCTTCTCTCGAGTATCATTGCTGTTTTTGAATAACTGGAGGGTTAGTGTCATACCTTACTATGTGACTACTCACCCTCCAGCTATTCAAAAACAGCACTGACACTCAAGAGAAGCTCAGATTGAACCTCCACTCATTGAGTGTGAGTGTGAGTGAGCTTTTAGAATACAGACGTTAGTATTAACATTCAGTCAACGATTTCATTGTTATTGTGTACAATTATAGGTTAAACTGTACTGTATATATATTTGATTAATTTTAGAAGGTCCAGTGGACGATTAGGTATATCGTATAGGTATATTTAGGTATATAGGATTATAGGTATATAGCTAAACTGGCGTATTTTGTGAATGCTAATAGTTTATAGTTGTTTACTATATCTACGTGTGTCGGTGTGTAATTGTTTGCTACTCTGATAGCATCGCTTAAAGATCGCCAGAGGGAGTGCCCTAGGGGGTCTTACGTTAGAAAGCTAAAAGCTTTGCGAATCCTGTGACAGTCTAGTGCAACAACATCTCTCGTCATCACACTTTTACCAGAAAACGTTTGAAGGAAAATAGGACTGATTAACGTCTTTCAACGAACTCTTTGAAAAGATTTACACTGTCACACCAAACCGAGCAACTTTGATAAACCAGTTTGAGGAAGGTCATTCATAATTCACTAACGTCATATGGTTCAGTGCTATCAATATCAAGCATAGACTGAATTTCTTGTTGGAAGGAAGTCTTTGTGCAGTACTCTTGACGCATTCCCTGTATCAATAGAGCATTGGGTTACACTCAATTCTCTAAAATCAGTCTTTCCTTTAGAAATTGCACCCGAATGTCAACTAAGTAGTTCATTCATATAGACTTCATCTTTTCTGTTGCTGTGTCAGGGATGAATTGTCTATATTGATTAGTTCAGCATTTTCTTGTGTTGTCTTTTCTTTTCTTACCATGTCCGAATCCTTGTTTTCTTGAGCGATATCGCGTCCATCTTGTTTCCGTATGTCGTGTTGTCTCGACACCACCTTGGCATATGTACTGGCAACAACTGTCAACTGTGGATCTCTAATATCTTCTTGTCCAGTTTCTAGCAAGGGGCATAGTTTATCGATTGTGTTTCCTCTGTAAATCATGACGGGCTTGGAATGCTGGTTAAAAACTCGAACATGCAGGAATGGTTTAAATGCTTCTATTTATACTATAATTTTAATTTTTTAGTTCAAGCAAAGTATACCAAAAGACAGTAACGTACGATGCAGTGACTGGGAGAAGTTTCCACTTTCAAAAACGCAAGAAAATTATGCTGCCATAGATGCTTACGTGAGTATACTGTAATCAAAATTTGAACATCTGGTTTCCTACATGCATGTTAATTGAAAATGTTTACAAATGTTGCCTCATGTTCTGCATCTATGTGTGAACATTTTTAATTCGCATTTCGCATGCATTGACTGAATCAAATTTTGTTGAAATATTTTTTGCTTGTATTACACAGTTTCTTTCCCGGCATATCTGTAGATACAGTCATGGTAAATTTTTTAATTTCTCATTCGTAGACCAACCTAACTTATTTAGCTTTGAAATGGGCAATTTGCATATCCAAGTCCAACTGTTCGAAACTGTTCAGTTGATCTATTAACTTAAAAATTTTCGCACATAAAAAATTGTTCTTTCTTATAAGCTAATTGACCAGACGGAAAACAAATTATTTATTATCAAAGTAATATTAAATCCCAGCATAGAAATTGTACCACTACTCACCAGGTAGAATTTCGTATTGTTTGCATGCATGTGTTTATATATACAAGTGCGTCATCATCATGAACATTTAAGCAAGCATCGAAATTCTGAGGGTCAAATAAAATATTTATCACCACAGCCATAAAATCATAAAACAAACATACAAATAACGTTTGCCACAGTTCGTAAACATAGACCCAGTACGATATAAGATATATAGTTGTTGAAAAATGATAATGCATTATATGCCATAATTTACTGACAGTTGACGTCATTGCGGTTTGATATATAGGGAAATTTGGAGTTGTCAAATATTGCCATATGGCGGATCATAGCTATAGTTTTCGAAATTTCATAGTGCTTATAAGAATTCTAAGACTTTCTGAGGGGCTGCAGGTTTATATGAGGCGGGCTAGCTCGTCTATCTGGCGTAGCCGTACGAGAGGGGGTGGTGGGGGATGCTGGGGGCCGCAGTCAAAAAAGAAATTGTAGTCAGGCGGGCTAGCCCAACCCCTAAGCGGTTCTCACATTTGAAGATCATCTCAGTCACTTAGTCTAATGATTGAAGCTTGATGGAAGTGAGGGAAATGCACAGGGCCTATTTTAGTGCGAACTATTTCCTGCACTCTTTGTGAAATGTGTGCATGCAGTATATTGAATGTGAAAGTGTGCAGTATTGATGAAATTATCAGTTTCAACTTCGTATTGCACGCCTATTGCAACGTTGAACACTGGCTCTGGCCATAAAAGCGCAAATATAGAAGAAGGACTTCTCTCAGGAGAGGGGCTTCTCAAACACAGGAAAGGGGACGTGTGATTCTAAATCATAAAATAGACAGTTCTTCAATTGAGATTTGCTGCCTTTTATAAAATCTCCCTAAAACAGAGGATCGACATTTCAGAGACTTCAGATTTCTTAAAGGGGAGTCCCTGGGGGAACGGAATTTCCTCATAAGTTGTAATTGTGGTTATATGGTTTATAGTGTAGGCGAAAAACAGAATGGGAAACTGCTCAACCTGAGCTGAAAACAAACCATCTGACCTTCAAGTTGGTTTTCGTGAACCTCTGAGTTCGAAGCACTATACTAGATTTTTTTTTCATTTTGCATTTTGACATTTAATGGTGACATGAAGTATACTGTTCTATAGTATATACCTTTTTTGTAATATGCGTACTCTTTCAACAATATTATAACAGCCGTTGCTATGGCAACAATGACGTTTCAATATGGCGGATATTTTTGGTTTAATTAAAGTAATTTAACTCGAAAATAAGGTCGGTGACCGTGACATGGTTTCTTTCTGACATGAGTTCGATTTTTATCTGATGTTTTGTTATATTAACAGGACTAGAAAACGGTTCCCTTGTTCTACCGAGGTACTATGGACCTTGTACTGATTAATTTTTGTAACGCAGATCGGCAGATGTGTTGGCAGACTGCAAACACCTTCGGGCAAGTCTTCTAGATCATATTACTCCATTAACCGCCATTTATAGCTTTGCTTAAATTGATTATTTAATAAAGTTGAATATGTTAGAAACAGACAAGTAGTTAAACTATCGAACAACTGGAGACTAAGCAAGACAACATTCTAGAAAACAATGTAAGTTGATATGTCTGATATAGGATGTGATAAGTTATAAACAGGAGCACATGCAGGAAAGATTATTGAGTCGATCGAGCAATATAAGAAGATTATAGCTAAACACTCGTTTACGACTGTAATCTGTTTAAGAGGTCTTTATAAAATTGGCTCCACGGCAGGTGGGAATTTACAGATTATGTTATCCCAATGAAAATATCCATCAATAAATTGATGAAAGAAAAGTGATTTTGATTTGTTTTGCATTACTGATTACGCCATGTAGATGGCTGAATCTTTTCATATGCAAATTTCTCTCTTTCATGTTGTCGTTGAAGTCTGTTATAACTCCTGAATAGTTGGATCGTCCAAGTACGTGACAATTCTCAAGTTCTTTTATCACCTGTCTATTACACCTATCTATTGTCTACACTGAAAACAGATTACCCGTCTTCTCATCCTCACTGAAGTATGATGAATGGAGGACAGCCATAATGTAAAAATGTGTACTTTCATGTTTTTTTGTCATCTCATTTTCTCCCCCTTCTCAACTCATGAGTCATGACTTGTTGTTTCTATCCGCGACATAATTACCATATCGTTTGGGGCTAATTCCTTTCTCGGTGTTTTCTCAAAATATTTGAATCTACGTCAATCAGATGTTAGTTATTTTTGGATTTTTCCTCCATACATCCTGTCGCTCTGACTGGATAGTTATTAATCTTTCTTGGAATGAAACTTGTCCATCATGGACATGGTGTTCATATGACTAAATATCAGGATTGTGGGTATCTCACTCAATAGAAATAATTGTTGAAGATTTTGTAGATGGAAATTTCGAGTGGAATTTTTTATACATTTGTTATAGACCTAACCAGGAGCAGTTGCGAAAAATGCAACTATATAGACCCTCTGGCAGGAATCGAGAAATCAAATATACCATCTCAGATGTCTACGTTGACTACGTGTAAGCCTAAGATAAATACCTAAGATAAATACCTAAGATAAATATTGAACGTTTTATGAACTCCTTTGCAAATCGCCTTAACTTTAAACTAAATCTTGCCATTTAATAATGAAACTATTATGACCTGTATATTAAATTGAGTATATTCTGCTTTTAATTGATGTAAATATAGGAAATTATATCTTTACAATATTTTGTAACATAGAATATGTATTTTTTTTATTCTATGCAATTGAAGACCTATTCATTGATTTGTTTGATTGAACCTGCAGACCTGCGATTCCGGTGCAGCGCTAGAACCAACTCCATTTTGTAAAATAACCATTTGTCGAGCTCTGACCGCAAGTTCGTGTGTGAATATACTAAGGTGATGCCAATGTTAGGTGTATGGGTAAATATCAGGATTTGGGCAATTGGGGCATCTCACTCGATAGATATGGAATGTTTACTTGCTACTTGGCATGAACTAGACTTTCCCAAAGTCTTTACCGCTTGCTATTCGAGATCGACTTGTGGGCAAGTCTACTTGGCAACATGAATATAGATTTATCAGTGTCGAACGGTTGATGCGAGCGTGGGTAGCGACGATAACAAGACAGCTGGATTGAGATACAACTACCTAAAAATTTTAAAGCAGAACTTCGACGTTTTGAGCGAAGACCCTTCGTCGGGAGTTTCTGCTCATTTTCAGGTAGTTGCATGTATCTCAATCCACAGCTGTGTCATATACGCCCACGATGTGTATTTTTACTCTATATTTCTCGTGCTTTGCCTGTGGAATTTCCCTCTTTGATTTTCCTATTTTTGCGCTCAATGTCTTTGGATTTGCTGCCTTTATAAGTCCTTGAGTAGTAAGTCCTTGACTAGTGGACTACTCGGCGAGAAAGGTTTTATTATTTTTTTGTTGAACTTTCATTGAAACAATACAAGAAATACGTCCTCTATACAGTATAATGTTTTTCACATGTGTCGTGTACTTATCTATAGATAGAGCTGTGACCTCTTCCCGGATAGAAATAAACAATTAGCCTCTCCCACGCCACCTATTACGCTTCGCATCTAATATCTATCTTTTATATATCGTGTATCGACCATCTTTTTTTAGACCCTACTGTAGCTGACTCGTTCCCAGTCGCTCATCCCGCATTGAATGATGGGAAGTTGTTCAGAGCATTGGTCAAACAGCCCAAAAGTGCAGAAAATGGTGCTTCTGTGACCCCAAACTGTTACCGGACTACCCCCACCAAATTAGTCATATTTGCATAAACATTTTTTATTTGTCCTATTTGAGAGATTTGGCTTTGCTCACACACCCCCCCCCCCCCTCCCCCCAGTGAAAATTGCAATTACAACCACGTGCAAGGCAATTATACACCTACAATCTACCTGGTTTTGGACTGAACGTCCCCTTCGCTCGTAGTGAAGCAATACCTGTTGGCTTTGAAGCATGTCTCGCAACTTTCTCCACATCTAGATTTCGCGAGTGCATGCACCATCGTGACTAAAAGCCATAATAACCAACTTAAACTCCTACTTTCTATACTCCTTTCATGTGGTGATATCCAAATTAATCCTGGCCCTATATTGAAGTACTCTTGTAAGATATGCAGAAAGTCTATTAAGTCCAACGTTCAATCCATCCAATGCGAAGAGTGCTCAGTTTGGTACCACACTAACTGTTGCAATGTAAACACCCCAATACCCTGTCCGACTCCTGCATGTGGATTTGTAATCAATGTGACGTCCCTAATTTCTCTACATCTCTATTGAACAATCATCTCAAAACGCATCATTACTCTCAAACTCGTTCAGCGCCCTTGATACAGCTATTTTTCAAGCACAAACAGGAAACATTTTCGCGGTTTTTTTTACGTTTGAAACGGGGCGTTTACCGTTGGAAACTGAAATGTATTCACCGCTCATGTGATGTGTCACAGTGAAAAGCTTTCATGCAGCTATTTTTGGTGCAACTGTCATGTTTTGATGTGCTTCCGTGCACGTTTCAATATTTCCAAGCCCATGATAATACGTTCTAGTCACAAAAAGTATGAATGTAAACAAGTTTGGTCGCTCTTACAATATCGTGAGCTTGGAAACACGAAAGCACATCAGAACATGAAAAATAACTGAATTAGGCTTTGCACTGTAACACGTCACATGAGCGGTGAATGCATTTCAGTTTCCAACGGTAAACGCCCCGTTTCAAACGTAAAAAAACGCGCGAAAATGTTTGCGGTTTGTGCTTGAATGCAAATAGCTGTAATCAATCATCACCGCCGGCTACTCCGTCTCGAGATTCTAATACTGTATTCGCTTCAACCCCTGATCCAATACCTAAGCCTAAACGAGTCAAGCGGCTAAACGTCGTCTAAAAGGAATGATCATCAATTGTAACGGTTTGAAAAGTACATCCCGTTTCACAGAATTTCAAGCTTTACTTCACCTACACAACCCTGATGTTGTTCTAGGAACTGAATCCAAGCTACACAATGATATACCCACTTACTCTGTATTTCCATCCAACTACACTGTCTATAGAAAAAGACAGAAATGCAAATGGTGGTGGTGTTTTTCACGCTGTTAAATCCGATACTGTATGCGAAGAATGGCCAAAATTCGATGCGAACTGTGAAATTCTTTGATCCTCAGTAAAGTTCCAGAATTCCAAGAAATTATACCTAGCATCCTACAGACCTCCCAACTCCTCTTCCGAAGCCCTTGATGAGCTCTAGAAATCTATAAACTGTGTGTTTGATTTGACTAATCATCATCCAAATATCATTCTATAGGTGGTGATTTTAACCTTGGAGACATCAACGGGAAATCTGAGTCACCAGAACTTTCAAGTGAAATCAATTCCTTATACATCATAAGAAACTTCTCCAGACACTTGACGATTTTCCCTTAAACGTCACATCACGTTACCTACTCGTCCAGCTTCTAACAAAACCTTGGACTTGTTATTGTCTTCATTCCCTAATAATGTATCTAATGTTTCGACCACGTTCAAACCTCCGCACAAAAAGTTTTCATCTATAAGAAAGCTGATTTCACAAAGCTTGATGAATTTATGTCACATGCATCGGAAAACGTTTTCCTATCTAGTCCTCAACATAACTCTGTATCTGAAAACTGGTTCAAATTTAAATTAACCTTGACAAAAGGTATTCAAGATTATTTTCCTCACAAGAAATCTACGCCTAAGTATAAACTTCCATGGATAACCTCTGCTATCAAACGGCACATGCGGCTGAAAGATCGCCTACATAAAAAACTCTCGAATCCTACAAACCTAAACACTAGGATGAGTTCAAGAAAGAACGAAACTTAGTCTCTCGTCTCGTCAACCAATCTCACAGTAGTTATCTGAATGACGTTATTGGCGCAAGCTTAGATACCATTCCAAAGAAATTCTGGTCGTATGCACGCACAAGTAAATCTGAGAGCTCTGGCATACCTCCATTAAAATTCAACGACAAATTATGTGTTTCAGATAAATCAAAAGCTGACGCCCTTAACTCCCAGTTCCATTCAGCATTCACCCGTGAGAATACTCCAATTCCAAATAAACTTCAATCTCCATACACCTCCATCTCAGACTTGATAATCAACTCCCAAGGTGTAGCCAAGCAACTCTCTGAACTTAATCCCAGTAAAGCCTGCATGTGGTCCTGATGAAATCCCAGCTAGAATCCTTAAAGAACTTTTTCCATCAATTTCGCACTGGCTTTGTTTCATTTTCCAACAATCCTATGACAAAGGTCAAAGGCTCTTGTTTCTGCTGTTTTTAAGAAGGACTTAAAATCCAACCCAGCCAACTACCGTCCAATCTCTCTGACGTGTCTGTGTTGCAAAGTCGTGGAACATATCATTCTTAGCCATGTTTCAAAGCACTTGGCATATCATGATATTCTAATTAATGAACGACACGGATTTCGCAAACTATTTTCGTGTGAGACACAACTAATTACGGCAATCAACGATTGGGCAAAAAGTATCAACCAAAAGAAACAAACCGATGTGATTCTCTTAGACTTCAGTAAAGCCTTTCATTCTGTTCCTCATCTTCGTCTGATGTCCAAATTAGACCATTATGGTATTAGAAGACTTTCCGCCAATTGGATCAAGGCTGGAGTACCTCAAGGGACAACTCTCGCACCTGTCTTATTTCTTCTCTATATAAACGATATTTCTGAAAATATTAAATCCCAAATTCGCCTGTTTGCTGACGATGGAATCATTTATATTAATAACGATCAGGACCACGTCACTTTACAAGAGGATTTAGACCATCTAAATAATTGGGCTAACAAGTGGCAACTAAATTTCAATTTCTCAAAATGCTGCTTTGTATTGTATTGTATTGTATATATTTGTTTTGCCCACAAAAGATATGTACAAAGTAATGTAGAATATTTGCAATAGTATACGTGGGCTAGGAACTTTTGGAAATCCTGTTGGACTTTTAGATAAGGCCCCTAGTTTTGAAAAATCATTTCTAACTAACAATTACTACAAATGTAGACAAATAAAACAGTATATATTACGATTATTTACATAAAAATAGTTAAAAGAATAAAGATATAAAAGTTGACATTATTTTTACAGTATTTGCATTAAGCAGATAGTAAGTAATAGGATTTTATTTTTTTCTTAAAAGAGAAATATGATTTGATATTTTTGATATTTTCATTGAGATAATTCCATATAGAGACCCCTTTGTTAAACACAGTATATTTACGATAATTAGTTCTTTGAAAGTTCATGTGTAACTTAGTGGAATTACGTCTAATTAGGCTACCATGCACCTAGGAATTACAAATAAACGTGCCCCTGAAAAATATAGCTATGTGATGAATAATCAAATCATTAGCAGAATATCTTCTACGAAATATACCTGGGCATTACTATAAACCACAACTTGAACTGGAATAAACATTGTGACATCATATGTAGTAAGGCAAATAGCACTCTTGGCTTATTTAGAAGAATCCTTGGTGAATGTAGCACTGTTGTTAAGTCAAGAGCGTATACTAGTCTTGTCCATCCACAAGACCACAACTTGAATATGTCTCTACAGTCTGGAACTGGTTCAAAGCAGAGCTGCTAGATTTGTCTTTAGTGACCGACCACCTGGGTTGGGACAGTCTCCAACATCGGCGACTGCTACACCAAGCCACTATGTTCTACAAGATCCATCAAGGCCTTGTTGGAATATACAATTACTTTATGGTTTCCGTGTTTGGATGCGGAAACCATAAAGTAATTGTTTTATAAAATAACAACTTTCCTTGTTAAATTTCACTTTAATTAAAAAACTTTCACTTTATATTAAATTTCCGTGTTTGGATGGCCTGATCCAAACACGGGTTTCGCCCAATCAGAGCACGCGTTATATACATGTTATTTTATAATCAGTCTTCCTGATGACGTGTGTCTTCTGACTAGAGCATCCAGGCTGCCTAATATCTGTCTTTACCGCCAGATTCAGTCGTGTGTCAATGTATATAAGTTTTCATTTTATCCAAGAACAATCGTTACCTGGAATCGCATCCCATTCAATCTTTGCCAATCAACCTCAAGTTTCAAAACACTTGCCATGCCTTCAATTAAGTCACTTAATGTAGCTAATTAGTCAGTATCGTTTTGAATCGTTTGTATTGTACTATATGTTCGTTTTGCAGTCTTATGTTGTTGTTAATACTAATAGCATATAACAGCAACATTCTAATTACCGCCTAATATACAGGGTGTCTAAAAAAAAAACGCTATGGAAATTCAACAGGTTGTTGCAGTGCCGTAGCCAGAACGATAATTGGGGGGGGCGGATATTCATATATTCGTGTTCTGCTTTATTAATTTCTTTTGAAATCAATTGTTTTATGGTATGTGAATACGAATATTTGCCCCCCCCCCCAATTATCGTTCTGGCTACGGCACTGGGTTGTTGTGCATCACAAACTTAACTAAACAAGTCAATTTTTACATAGGACGAAAGAGCTGTTATTTAGCTTTTCTATGATATATTTCTTAAACCGTAACGATGAGAAATGGCCACATACTCGTCAAATAAAAATTTTCGGTCGAAATCACATTCATCCACCGTTGGGAATTGAAAAACATTAATTATGCAAAGTTAATCAATCCAAAAGCACCGCGAGTCTGCTGCAAGGTACTTGTTTCGTAAAACTTTTTAATTACGAATGTTCTCTGTTCAGTGGTTAATTGAACCATGTTTTAAGGCGGATTTCCAGTCCTCGCACGAAGCTCCTCGCAACTCGCTGCGAGTGCTTGCATCTAATTAAAATGAACTGTTTAGCATTGTGATTGGATGAAAGTGCTCATGCATCACTCGCAGCGAGCCTCGCTGCGAGGAGCTTCGTGCAATCGTGCGAGGACTGGAAATCCGCCTTAATCAATAATGACGTTCTTATTGTCTGACGAAGATTGTCGAGTTGAGCTTATTTTAGATAATTTAACATTCAATTTTAATTCCCTCTTGGGAATTGTTTATGTTTCGTTTTCCATGCAATTCCCAACGGCAACGGTGGAAGAATGTGATTTCGACCGCCAATTTTAATTTGACGAATATGTGGCCATTTCTCATCGTTACGATTTAAAAAGAGTATCATTCAAAAGCTAAATAACTTTCTTTCGTCCTATGTAAAAATTGAATTGTTTAGCCACATTTATGATGCACGACAGCCTGTTGAATTTCCATAGCGTTTTTTTTTAGACACCCTGTATGTGCCATACAGTGATTATGAAGTCTTTCTTGTAAATAACTATAATTATTATCTAGTTTTTCAGTATATAAGTATAACTCCTCCTTGTGTATAGTATAATACTGTTTTAGACGTATTTCATTAAAGCATTAAAACACCAACCATGCACGCGTGCACTGTTCCATGAACCAGTTAATATCTCAAATTCTTTACATAACTTGAGCAGATTTGACCTCTACAAAGTTTGTAGGTAGCTCGTATTACCCGTCCATGCAAGTCTAATTCGAGGAAAGACTACTTTCAGCTTTTCATTTGGACATTTGGTGTCAGACGATTTTTTAAAAAAGTGTTAAGATAAAAGACGTCTGGTTTTTAATCGGCCTTAATAACAGTCATAAAATATCTTAATTAAATACTATAATTTATATTTAAATGGTCAAACATACTTTTTAGGTTGGCTATGCAATATACATGAAACTGGCTGAGTTAGAGTAAAGTCAAAATCGTCATCTAGCAAGATTGTGAAGTATCAGTTGACATATATCAAGAAAGAATGCTGGAGTAATCAACACTCAGCAGAATATTTAGGATATATCGTTAAATTGACGTAAAAAATAACCTTTTGGAAAGCCTGAGGAAAGTTATACCAAACAAGACTCTTCTTCATTTTTCTCTGCCTGTGGACTTCTGTTGCAGGTGCGTCTGTATATATTGTATGTGTGCATGAACATTGAAAATATTCAAAGAATGACGCCAATGTGCCATTGTTTGATGTTTGTATTGTATACGAATATTTTTGTTAAATTGAAATAACTGATGCATGTGTGTGCTCATGCAGTTAGTACAGATTCCGAAACAAGCGTAATTTGTAAGCAACACTGATCTTCTTGTATATGTATATGTATATATGTATATATGTATATGTATATGTGTATGTATATGTATATGTATACAATTAATTCTAACCATGATTTCCAATCCGTGTTGGGTAACCTCGCCGGCTACAGGTCGAGGGCAAGGCCAAGGTTTATTGGTAACTTTATACTTACCTTGTGGCCAGGCCTCGAAATAAATCTGGATGTTATACCGATCATTATGACCGGTGGATCACTAAATTTACCGGTCACAGCGGAATTTATGCCGGTCTTTGTCACTCCTTAGCTTCTTTTTTCCCCTCATCTTTCGCGTGATTCGTAACTTTAGAACCAATTGTGTATTTTAATTGTATTTGTATACAAAGTAGAAGTATGGCGTTTATCAAAGCTGTAGACGTAGTAGTAATCATTACTATTAACATTAACATTGTTTACTAGCAAATTAATATATTAAGTCGCAAATGACAACTGTAGTTTGTGTTGCGAGCATGCTTTAAGGCTGCATTTCAGTTATGCGTTTTTCGTACGTGCGTACACGCGCGTACACGCACGTAAAAGTTGAAATTGCTTTACATCCTACTTATGAAATAACTAAATTTATAAAACGACAGCATTCAGTTTTGTGTATGATTTAATGTGTATTTGTCAAGGTTATTTGCACTTATGAAATTTAAACGATTTAAACTTTTCCCGTCGCACGTGTAACTGGAAAACAGCCCTTATAGGCACAATGCTTGCGGTATATCGTATCTGTATGACAAAATGTGTCACTTCACCGCCCTTATTAGCCTGCACCGTAGACGGACATACACTTCTTTGGAAAATTAGAAATCAAAAATCTGCTCCATTTTTGAACGTACTTTTTTATTAAAAAATTTACCGATCACGTATGTATGTATGTATGTATGTATGTGTATGTATTTAATTTCTTTAGAGACGCTATCCTCATCAGCTATACGGCTGGTTTTCATGAGGGGCGTCTATTTAGCTATTTACAAGTATATAAAAATGAAGAAAAAACTAATTAACCCACAGACCCAAAAAGAATATT
>CACRXK020004036.1:0-33437 GCA_902702795.2 Paramuricea clavata
TAGGTTTGGGAACAAATTTAAGTCCCTTGTTTAGTATGCTTTTAGTAGCATCCGAGACATGTATATTGGATAAGTTAATTATATTATCCCCTGCCTTTTGTTTTTGGATTTTATTGAGTAGTTGTTTTTTTGTTTTGTGTCTGTTTCCGTTTTGGATTCGTTTGTTCTGTAGTTGTGGTAGTAGTTTTGGTTTGGTTATTGTTATTTTCGGTTGTTGTTGGTCCTTTGTTTGTTCTGAAGATAGTCTAGGATGTGTCTCGGTTGGATAAAATTTTTAATGTTGTTGGATGTGATTTGATAGTAATGGGTGTGTTATGGTGTTTGTTCTCGGTGAGAAGTTGTGTCTTGTAGCTTTTATTGTAGTTGTATGTATCAGTGGATATCGGGTTGGTTGTTGTAGTGGGTTAATTGTATTAGAGGTGTTGGTGTGTTGGGTCTGTAAAGGAAGTTTGATCGTGTTGTTGTGGGTGTCAGTCGGCCTCTTGGGCGAATGTGCGGTCTGTTAAATGTTGTCATAGAGTTAGTGTAATATGTTGCTATGTCAGTTTGTATGGGTGTATGCATGTTTCCCATAATCTGCTGTGTATTATGTGTCTGTATTGGCGTAGAGTTTTTTGCAGTCGTAGTATGTATTGGTTTATCGTTGTTGTCTTGTCTTTTGCCTTTAAGTCTTTTAAGTCTTTAAGTCTTTCAAAGAGAGTTGATGACTTTAGGTTCACGGTCGAGTGACCTCTGCTTTTCTCTGGCCCTAAATAAGTCTTTTTTCAATTTATACTGGTGATCTACTAATCAAATTAAAGCTAAAGATCTGGTTTGTTTACTCATGGTGTTTAGAAGTTGGTGAAATTTAGTCGAAAGGAATTATTTGGGATTATCTTTTGGTGATTTGTATGATATTGCTGTGATGCTCACAGTACAACCCGATATTTGGTTCATATATTCAATATCTTTGTCATCGTTTGTTCTATTCACCTGTAACTTTCTAAGTGATCTATAAATTGTGTTCCTGATCTCGTGTGTAATTTTTGTGTTATTTGGATGTACTGTTCGTGATTCATCGTACTTTTATTATTTTGACCGTTTAAACTTTTGAATTTAAATTTTGTCTGGCGTTGCGTTTCATAGCAACAACAACTCAAAGGATTTGCGGAGTTGTATCATAGTTCTGGCTGCGGAAAGTGATTTTTTTTATCTTGGTTTTCCATTTATCTCGCGAACAGCACAATTTTCATTTATTTTGCGGTTTTTGGGTGCAATTTTCGGTGACTAATTTTTGTATTCTCGTGGACGTGGTCGCTGCGAATACTATCACACAGATCAACATATCTGGTTTCACTCGTGGGGATTTCCCCGCATTAAAAGGTTAATACAATGAACTTGCCCACTCCCCGAAGCTTGCCCAATTCGACTTCTGGTTGGCTCTTATTCCTTGCTTTATGTCGCTGGCTTTTACCTCGATCTCAACCGGTACTAGTTTCACAAAACACCTCCACAACGTCAAAGAATATTATTATTTCTGCAGAACTTATATCCATATCTGGCAGACTAAGCCACATCTGGATATCAACACGTGATACAAACATAAGGAAATGTTCATTATCCTCTAATCATCGCTATGGCTTGCTGTTTCAAATCAAGAATAATAACTTGCACGTTCTGTTATGTATCTTATTGTCAGGAGACGTTGCTATTAACCCTGGTCCCTGTAACGCCCATGTAAATAGGTCAGTAAAATGCTTAGCCATGAATGCCCGTAGTTTGATGAGTACCCATATACTAACAGAATCTGAAACTGTCCGCAATCTAAACTGCTTTCAAGACTTAGTTTATTCTGAACAAATTGATATTGTTTGTGTCAATGAAACTTGGCTCAATGAAAACATTGATAATTCAGAAATCCTGAACTCCGATTACACTATACTTCGAAAAGATCGCGAAACTCGAGGCGGTGGAGTATTACTTGCAATTAAAACTGATTCCTTTAAGTCGGTGCGAGAAGTTCATCAAAATCAATATCTAGAAATTATCTCTGCTGAAATAACTACATCCTCAAATAGTCGACTCTTGATTTGCTCTTGCTACCGTCCACCAAACGCTGATCAAAATTGGCTCAACAATTTTAACCACTATCTAAATGATGTTTGCAGCTGCTATGAGAATATCATTCTTGTTGGCGACTTTAATATGCCACATATCTCCTGGAATTCCCCAGAAAATACAACAGGAGCCAATGAAATTTCATTCTTAGAATTAATGAATGACTATTTCTTATCTCAACTTGTATAGGTGCTTTGACCCTATACGCTTTCTTTGCTTGTTATTTTGTATCGACCCGAATGTGACAATTGACGTTTCTGTCTGACTTTGTTTTATTCTAACAAAAATATGAAAATACATAAAATACACTAAATATATACGTAAATTTACAAACAATTTACAGTTCTTACATAACAAAATGCTCACATATAGGACAGAAATACATAATCAAACTTTAAATGTCTTACCGAATGTCGATAATCCCGTATTAAAGCTAGTTTTTTGCTATTAAAGTCCAAATATAATCCTTCGAAACAAAACAACAAAAACGTTTTATGTTCGTCGAAAACCCCGGATGTTCACCGGAAACTCGCTAAACTTCGATCACTGACCGGAAGTGTTGAGCTACCCTCAACATAGTCCCCCCGTTGAAACGGTCGCTATGAAACGTTCAAATATATATATATAAGAGTTATGGTTCTACTGTTTAAAGTGCTTCCTCTAATAAGCACAACTTAGAAATTGGTCTCACCAAAGTCGATATCTTTGTCTTTACTTTTGCCGTACGTACCAAACCATCCGCTCCGAAGAAGACCTTGGTTACTCGTCCAAGATGCCAATGTCCTCGAGGCTGAGTTGTATCCACCAAAAGCACCAGATCATTCACTCTCAAATTTGGTTTCTTCGTCATCCACTTCTTTCTTTCTTGGAAAATGGGAAGATATTCACGAATCCACCGCGCCCAGAAGTGGTTGGCCAGAACTTGTCCTCTGCGCCACTGCTTTCGAGAATGGATTTCTGTGTCTTGAAATAAACCAGGAGGTACTGCGAGACCTTGCCGTTGTTGTAAGAAATGACTTGGCGTGATTGGTTCACAATCGTTCGGATCTTCGCTGCTTGGACAAAGAGGTCGGCTGTTGAGAATACCAGCTGCTTCTGCGAACACTGTACGCAGCGTCTCGCGCTTGACAAAGGCGTGCGGATGCCCAATAATGGCCTTCATGGTCTTGCGAACGCTTCTGATCAGTCTTTCCCACACTCCTGACATGTGGCTAGCGGTAGGAGGTTGAAAGTGCCACTTCTTCAATGGTTGTGAATGCCATTCTACTCCCCTTTCGTGCAAAGCTTCGATTATTGCCTTCTGATTCCATCCCTGAATAGCCAATCTTATCTCCTTTTCTCCACCAACGAAGTTGGTCCCATTGTCACTCCATATCTCCTTGGCAGCACCACGAGTACAAATAAAGCGACGCAAGGCTTGGATGAAATCGTCTGCCTCCAGTGATCCAACATCTTCAATATGGATTGCCCTTGTAGTGAAACACACGAAAATGCAACCATACACTTTCTCGGTGCCACGACCACGTTTGACATAAAACGGACCAAAAAAGTCCAAACCGGTGTAGGTAAAGGGAGGCTCGTATGGAGTAAGCCTAGCTATAGGAAGGTCACCCATCATCTGTTTCATGGGAGCTTCGTTCCTCTTACGGCAGGTGATGCAACGACGCAGGATCTGGCGAGTTAACACTCGGGCGTTAATAATCCAGTATATAATATATATAGTACTCTACCGAGCAGACGTGCTTTGTTGAGCTCTCTAAAATTTCAAAATTTTTGTAATACAATCCAATACAACACACTTGAATGGATGAAAAATTATATGAAAGACTATCCTGACGATTATTAGCGATTGAAAGTTGTTTATTCATTTGTACAATGAACAATATGGCAACCAGCTTAAGCGATAAGCTATGCATTGCATGGTCAGGTACTTATGAGTCTCTAAAACAGTTTGTAAGTGAAGATTTACAACTCAAAGGAACTTGGGAACAGCCTGGAGGTGATAGGAAGTTGTTTAGTTGTGATACATCAACTATACTATGGAGAAAGAATAAGGGATTGCTTTCCATCAATGGAGAAAATGCGACCGAAATCATGAAAGAATTATGTAAACGGATGTGTAATTATCATGCAAATAATTCACAAGTATTTGCCTCAGCCAACACTCAACTATCAAATGAATTATGTGATGATGTGCATACGGATATTGAAGATCTGAAACTGGGTCAACAAATCAATGGCGAAGCAATCCAGTCTCTATCGGCCTCTATCTCGTATATAACTTCTCAGTTACAAGATTTGGTGAACAAAAACAAGACTGATTCTGATATTTCCGCTTTGCCAAAGCAACCTTGCGTATCGAACGAGCTTACTGATTATGTAAATGCCGACAGTGCTGGTGTTGATAATTCTTTTGTCATACAAGAATCGACTAATCCTCGAACGAACAATGGGAGCACCACCGAACCAAGGCCAATTAATCGTGAAGAATACAATAATCAGTTTAACGAGTTAAACGGGAATGCTTCCGTAAATCCTATAGAAGTGAACCCAAATAGTGCATCCGCTGATGTTTCTATAGAAGATAATAATAGTACGAAAGCACATCACCCTACCTACGCAGAAAAAACGGCTAATCAAACCGCTACCAAAACAAACCACCAAGATCCTATCAAGAATAACCTAAGCAAGAATTCGGAGCATACCTCGCAGAGTGTGGTTTCTGAGGCCGGACAGTCGCCTGATGATTTTATTGGAGTACAGCGTAAACGTGGTAAGACTAAGAAATTGTTCGTAACGGGAATCGCTGAAAGTGTAAACAAAAGTCAAATCCTTTCTTACCTCAATCAAAGAAATATTTTTCCCACTTATATCTCGGTTTTTCGAAGTCGCCGTCGAGAGACTCTTTCGTGTAAACTCCATATACCCTCAGGCGCCAGTGCACTGGTGGAGAAGGAAAACTTCTGGCCCACGTTTGTTACTTGCAAACCATGGCGACCAAAAGATCATGACATGAACACAACTCAGAAGAAAATAAACTCGACCCAGAATGGGAGCTACTCAACCCTTGTATAATGGCGGAGACACCCTTGCAAAACATTTCTACAGTACACGGTATGGGAAGGTCTAGAAGACAGCATTTCGGCCGACTCAAACCAATGTGTACTAGAAATCTCAGTAACCTTGTTAAAATTCCTATTACCAAAACTCATTCTCCAAGAACTGAATTCGTTCCAAAAATTATGCTAACTAATGTCATGTCTCTAGTTCCTAAGCTTGACGAGCTACGTATTTTGACCTCTGCACAAAGTTTTGATTTGGGTTTTATAACTGAAACTTGGCTGCGAGAGTCCGTTTGTGACACCCACGCGACTTTATTTGATTACCACCTCGTGAGGCGGGATCGTAGTCTTGGTATCCACGGTGGTGTCTGCATGTACATAAAGAATTCCATCCGTTTCAAACGATTACCTGAAATTGAACATTTAGACTTTGAGGTTTTATGGACACACATTAGACCACCAAGATTACCAAGGGGAATTAACGGTATTGTTTCTGCGTGCGTCTACCATCCTCCAAGTTCCTGCAATACAGATCTTTTTCAATACCTATCAGACTCACTGACACTACTGGAAAGTCTTTTTCCAGGTTGTGGAATTATTATTGCTGGTGATTTTAACCACTTTGACACTAAAGATCTTTGCCGAGATTTTCAGTTAAAACAATTGGTTGATAAACCAACTCGTGGTGCCAAGATTTTGGATCTTAATTATACTTACAAACATGCATAAATTTTACGATGTACAACCAGCCATGGTTTTCCCTCCTTTCGGATTATCAGACCATAATGTGATAATGGTTGAGCCCAAAGTTAAAACATCATCAGAAACCACAAGTAGAAAGACAGTAATAAAAAGAGACATACGTCAATCACGCAAAAAAGAACTTGGTCGATATCTGAGTAACTTTGATTGGCAACTTATCGATTCCTCCGAACCGTGCGATAAGAATTGTGATATCTTATGCTCCGCAATAAAGACGGGTTATGACATCCTTATGCCTGAGAAACACGTTAAATTCCATCGCAACGACAACCCATGGATAACCGAAAATTGAAACAGCTGATCAAGTTTCGACAACGTGCGTTTTCATCTAATAACACTACTCTTTTCAAATTCTACCGAAATAAAGTGAATAGAATAAGAAAATCTTGCCGGGCAGACTATTTTGCTTCAAAAGTTGCTAATCTAAAAAAGTCTAACCCCAAATCTTGGTGGACAGAGGTTAAACGTATCTCCGGTATGAGACCTGTATCTGGCAGTTTGCTTAACCAACTTCATGTCGAAGATACAGAACATTTAACACACAAAGGTTTTGCAGATTTAATTAACAAAAGCCTAATAGAACCAATGAATACTTATGATCCCTTAAATGTTACAGATTTGAACACCTTATTTGAGGAGATTCTTGATTATCCGTTAGATGTAAACATGAATTTGACAAATACTGCATCGGTCTTGAAAAAACTGAAAAGCTTGAACCCGCATAAAGCTCCGGGCCCGGATGATATCCCCAATTGGATTCTTCGTGATTATGCCGAAATCCTTGCTCCCTCTGTATCGGACTTATTGAATTCGTCCTACAAGCAAAAAAGACTGCCCTCATGCTGGAAACAAGCTAACATTACACCTATTCCGAAAGAGAAACCTGTTAAAGACATAAGCAAACAGCTGCGACCTATTTCGTTAACTCCGGTTCTGTCTAAACTTGCAGAAGAGTTTGTTGTTGAAAACTATATCGCTCCAGCAGTGTTGTCGTCAATTGATCCTTTTCAATTTGGTGGCATCCCTCGATCATCTGCTACAAAAGCCTTAATTTCTATGGTTCATGCGTGGACTCAAGCCACAGATGGAACTGGAAACGCTGTAAGAGTGGTTCTTTTTGACTATAAGAAAGCCTTCGACTTGATTGATCATAAGATCTTAGCCACGAAAATCATCCAATTGCCAATGCCAAATTTCATTAAGCGGTGGGTAATTGACTTTCTGATGAACAGGCAACAACGGGTGAAACTTGCAAGAGACTGTATGTCTGAATGGATTGACATTCCTTCCGGTGTCCCTCAAGAAACCAAATTGGGACCTTGGTTATTCATCCTAATGATAAATGACCTACGCCCCCCACATCATGAGCGATGGAAATACATCGATGATGCTACGGTATCTGAAATCATTTACATCAACACACCCAGTAAAATTCAAGATACAGTCGATTGTGTTCAAAATTGGTCTGCAGAAAACAAGATGCAATTAAATGCCTCCAAGTGCAAGGAACTTGTTATCAGTTTTACAAAACCTGAGAAAGAATTTCCGCGCCTTAAGATCATCTCAGGCCAAATCGAGACAGTGAACCACGCAAGAATCCTAGGTTTGACAATTTCTAAAGATCTAAAATGGAACCAACACATAACTAACATAGTTAAGAAGGCGAACAAACGGATTTATTTTATTATTCAGTTGAAACGTGCTCATGTACCTGAAGCTGACATAATAAATTTTTACACTACCTGCGTCAGACCAGTCATGGAATTCAGCTGTCAAATTTTCCACTTCGCCCTTCCTTCCTACTTATCTAATGCCATGGAACGGGTTCAAAAGCGTGTTTTATCAATCATCTATCCACTGACAGGTTATGCGGATTGTTTACAAAAATCGGGCATCAAACCATTAAGTGACAGGCGTGTGGATGCATGCGAGAAACTGTTTAATGAAATCACCACAACACCAGTAGCTAATATGCATAATCATGTACCATCTAGATACTTTCCAAATTACGACCTTAGACACTCAAGGTCTTTTGTTGTTCCTCAGACCAAAACGAACAGATTTAGAAACAGTTTTTTCCCTTCATCTGCAAGGCATATCAATAATATTAACTGACAATCGATTCTGATATTCAGTTTTAGACTGGCTAACATTTTTTTAGAAATTTACTAGTTTTATAGCTAATTTGTAATGTAACTTTAAACTTCTGTAATATAGAATTATAAATTGTAATGTAATTTTAAACTTCTGTAAATATAGAATAACTAATTTAATAATTTCTCTTGTAAAATTTAGCACGCAATTCAGCCTCTTGGCTGCTATGTGTTAATCTTATTAAACAAACAAACAAACAAACAAACAAACAAACAAACAAACAAAAAAGACAACTATTGCTAATTTAAAGTCTAATTTGAAACACGAAAATTAACAACAAGTGATCCGGCCATTGTTTCTATCTATTTAAAATAATCTTCTTGTAAATAATATATTTCTTATTTCCACGTGTGTGAGCACGGTTATATTGTGTACAAAATTATTTTTAGTAGGTGAAATTGTGCCGTGTTAAACTATTCATAATAATAATAATAATAATAATGGAAACTTTATTACTTTCAATAATATATATACACACTACAATGATAAACCTCTCTTTACAGGTAGTTTACCAGTGTCTACTTGAATTAACACTCTACATAATAACAATATTAGTATGACATTAGTTGTGGGTTATCCCATTCTTTGTTACGGTTACAGAATATATAATACGAGGACCTGATATACATATGTTAATAATTTTCCGAACATAGTACTTTCTACATTGTTCATCAAACTTTAGATCCTTCAGCATTTCGGTGAAATTTAGCGACGGGTGGCTGAAAACTCCTAATGAGCTAATCGATAAATTTACAAATTTCACTTTTTCATAATTTTTGAGCTGTTCGTTAATTAGATCTTGATATTTTTGTCTTTTTCGAGTTGCATTAGTGAGGAGATTAGATTCAAATCCGACGGTAAGTTCAAGTATATAAATACATTTGTTTTCAAGTGTTATCAAAAGATCAGGGCGCAATTCATCTCCGGTGAGAACAGATGGACTGATATAGCCAGGAAGGTCAGCATAAAGATTACAATGGTTCACAGATTTAAGTATGGATGCTATGAAGTTAAGCACCGAATCATGACGCCACGTGAAACGTCCTTCATTTAGGTAGGTCTTGCATCCAGCGACGACGTGAAGAAGTGATTATGGATTCAAACAAAACGAACATTCGGATGTTGGTGATATTCCCCATTTCAGAAGGTTTTTGCGAGTCGGAAGAGTGTTATTTATATACCGGATAGTGAAGTTAAATATATTCTTCGGAAGTTTACTCTGAACGGAGGACCATATAGAGTTGAATGAAAGTGTAGAATGTTTAATGATATTGGAGAAAAATGAGCCTTGTGAAATGAGGTGGTGTTGAAGCTTGTCTTCATGTTGTTTCTTGATGGTGTTTAATACGTCCTTGGTGTTTTTGTATTTGTCATATTGTAATAATAATAATAATAATAATAATAATAATAATAATAATAATAATAATAATAATAATAATAATAATAATAATAATAATAATAATAATAATAATAATAATAATAATAATAATAATAATAATAATAATAATAATAATGGAAACTTTATTACTTTCAATAATATATATACACACTACAATGATAAACCTCTCTTTACAGGTAGTTTACCAGTATCTACTTGAATTAACACTCTACATAATAACAATATTAGTATGACATTAGTTGTGGGTTATCCCATTCTTTGTTACGCTTACAGAATATATAATACGAGGACCTGATACATATATTAATAATTTTCCGAACATAGTACTTTCTACATTGTTCATCAAACTTTAGATCTTTCAGCATTTCGGTGAAATCTAGCGACGGGTGGCTGAAAACTCCTAATGAGCTAATCGATAAATTTACAAATTTCACTTTTTCATAATTTTTGAGCTGTTCGTTAATTAGATCTTGATATTTTTGTCTTTTTCGAGTTGCATTAGTGAGGAGATTACATTCAAATCCGACGGTAAGTTCAAGTATATAAATACATTTGTTTTCAAGTGTTATCAAAAGATCAGGGCGCAATTCATCTCCGGTGATAACAGATGGACTGATATAGCCAGGAAGGTCAGCATAAAGGTTACAATGGTTCACAGATTTAAGTATGGATGCTATGAAGTTAAGCACCGAATCATGACGCCACGTGAAACGTCCTTCATTTAGGTAGGTCTTGCATCCAGCGACGACGTGAAGAAGTGATTCTGGATTCAAACAAAACGAACATTCGGATGTTGGTGATATTCCCCATTTCAGAAGGTTTTTGCGAGTCGGAAGAGTATTATTTATATACCGGATAGTGAAGTTAAATATATTCTTCGGAAGTTTACTCTGAACGGAGGACCATATAGAGTTGAATGAGAGTGTAGAATGTTTAATGATATTGGAGAAAAATGAGCCTTGTGAAATGAGGTGGTGTTGAAGCTTGTCTTCATGTTGTTTCCTGATGGTGTTTAATACGTCCTTGGTGTTTTTGTATTTGTCATATTGTACATTTTTGTGATTGCTAGTATCCTTCCAAAGGATACTAGTAATAATAATAATAATAATAATAATAATAATAATAATAATAATAATAATAATAATTATTATTATTATTATTATTATAATTATAATAATAATAATAATAATAATAATAATAATAATAATAATAATAATATTTTTGCTCTTCTTGTCTTCATGGTGAGGTAAAGTTGAACAAAAAATGGTCACAAAAGTATGATAGCGTAAATGATCTCGTACACGGATTTCATGCCGATTCTAGATTACATCATCCAAGAATGTTTAATTAATAGTATGTGAAACCTTTAATTCATTATACGTTTCAAGCAAAAATACTCGCAAAAATATGCAAACAAATAAAAATATTTACAAGATGAAGAAATTGATGAGCTAGCAGTATTTCTGCATTGTAAGTAAATTAACGTTATATATAAAAAAAATATTTAATCAATATTTTTTTTATTATTTCGCCCGCAGAAACAATTTAGAAGTTATTTACATTTGTTTTTCATTTTTTTTTTGGATAGGCTAGGGAACGTCCCTACGAGGAACGTCCTATGCAATGTATATAGTATTCTACAAATGGTGCTTCACGTCAAATTTTATGTCAATTTATCTTACACTTTAGATTTAAACATCGAGATTGCTTCAAGAATAAACGACGAAATTCGATACGCTTTGGACCCCAAAGAATTGGAATCCTTTGCTCGTCAAATTGCTACTGGAATGGTAAGTTGCTTCCACTTGTAAATTGTCTAAAACCAATGCAGCATTTAAAAAAAAATTCCTGAAACAATATCAACATGTTTGTTGTCCGTAATGGTTTAAGTCTATAATCAAATAATCCATAACCCTTATAATAATTAAAGTGGCACTCGCGTCAAAATTTGTATTCTCTTAAACAAAAAACCTCTTCAAACTGTAGAGTAACTTGTTTTGAAGATTTTTGTTCCCATGTTTAGTTCTTGCAAGATATTTCATTTTGTTTGTAACCATGTGGCGTCATTTACTCAAATATATATATCCATTATATCAGTAATTGTTTGGTATCTTTTCTATTTTTGATGGATTTGTTTAAAAAAAGGTAAACGCTTAATGACGTATGTTAAAATAACAAACACGCCGTATCTTTGGAAAGATTTTGATAAAATAGCAAAGATACAAAACAACTACTGATATCCCATTACATATGTAATTGAGTAGATGACGTCTCATAGTTACAAACAAAATGAAATATCTCAAGAACTAAGCATGGGAACAAAAATCTTCAAAACAAGTTACTATACAGTTCTAAGATAACTTTCGTTTGAGAAAATAAAAATTTTGACGCGAGAGACATTTAACACTAATATTAAATGACTTCTGTATTGGTTCCTGGGCCAAATTCTTCAAGTCACTCAACAAACTGCTATTCAATCAACAAATCACAGTCGTGTAATGATATGTTATTTCATATTATTGTTTTAGAAATATATTTCAGGTCTTAGTATTGTTCACCGTGATTTGGCAGCAAGGAATATATTACTTGGTGAAGAAAAAGTTTTAAAAATATCAGATTTTGGCTTATCACGCGAGGGAACGTACATAAAAAAATCTAACGGGAAAATTCCTTTCCGATGGCTATCGATTGAAGCGATAGAAGAACGAGCTTATTCCACTGCCAGTGATGTGTGAGTACACCAATTAACTAGAAATAACTGCGTACTGGAACACCTCGCATTTTAAATAAAGCAAATGTAAGTTCAATTCCCATACATATCATCAACACAATGCATCCTGGCAGAAAATTGAGAAAAACAAAACACAAATATCATACTTCAACATCCATGCAGTTTCGGACATTGTGTTATTTTATGTTGTTTCAACTTGAAGTATCTAGCTACTGCTACTTCCGGACCGCTGATAGAAAAGTGAGTAAAGTTTTCACAAAATACTTTGTATTTATCACAATATATAGTAAAGGCATGATATCCCGCTGCCATCTACAGTGATTTGTGAGCTGTATCGCTTAAAGCGACTAAACATTCTGTTAAATTATTTATATGGATAGAATCTTGCACATGTATTTCAGCTTTAATTAAGCACTTTTATCTGGAAAATTTAGTTGGCCTACTCGAAATAAAAATATTTATTTAAAATTTTCAAAGAAAATCGGGTATTCGAACGAATAATCAATTAAGGAAGGCGTTGCCTGTGTCAATTATTCCCCATAGGTAATCAGACCGAGTTGTGTAATTATCTTAGTATACACTTTTATACTAAAATACAAACTCCAAATAAATCAAATTTAAAACCCGGCAAACAAGCCTCTTGACGATTTCTTTCTACCTTCGCACAACTCGTTTGCTTTTTTATTACTATGGAAATGTTGCAATAGTTTATAAACGTTCGCATAAAATGCACACAATTAAAGCAATCCTTATCTAGTGAATTAAAACAAATGAAATACATGACAAAGTAACTGTGAACGATACTGTCATCTGAACTGCATATAGGCTGAATATGACTTTTGTTGTTTAAATTTTATTAGGCGGAAAAGTTAACGTCGAATTACACAAAAAAAAAACATTTAAAGGGGTGGGGGAAAGCCTTAAAATGTTGGTGCGATAAACATAAAATCACGTGCATTGTGTAGACATGGGGACAAAGAGAAACATTAATTACAAGCAGCTGAAATTTCAACGATCTGGTTCTAATATGCACAAATTAAAGTTGTGCACTGCAATTCCGTTTGTCTTCATGTCACATTTTGTCGTACGATTTAAATTTGCTCCTTACAATAAGCATTTTCAGACCACGTTTTGGTTTTCGACTAATTCCAACAAAATTTTGCAAAACAAAGTTCCTCAATTAATATAAAAAAGTGACGTCATCATTTAAAAATAGAATCATAATACGTAAAAGCCAGCCGTTACCAATTTGTTTAACATCATTTGGCTTTTTCGAACTTACATATTTTTTATATTAACATATGCGTCATTTCTCATTTGTAGATGGGCATTTGGAGTTGTATTGTGGGAAATATGCACGTTAGGTAAGAGCATTTCCTATCGACTTCTCGACAACCATACTCTGTCAACGAAATTGAAGGCGACAGCTAGAGAAATATTTTTTTGTTCGAACAAATTTCACAACCGTTCATGCAGAACCAAAAACAAAAACGTTTTGCCGTAAAAGTTTATACATAATAGCCTTTTTTTTCCTCCCGTACTTCCATTTATTTAAATTTTAGAACTTCTCTTGTTGCACGAGGCTACTCAGATTTATATATTTTAGGCGACACTCCTTATCCTTCAATCTCGGACAGGGATCTCAAAGATTTCTTACTTTCCGGAAAGAGATTGGAGAAAGTGGACAGCTGTACGGACAATGTGTAAGCTTTGATCACTTTTCCGAGCAGCAACTTGCTATATATACATACATATATATATATATATATATATATATATATATATATATATATATATATATATATATATATATATATATATATATATATATATATATATATATATATATATATATATATATATATATATATATATATATATATAATTAAATTAAATTTAACACGTGAAAAAGTTTCACATGAAATCACATGTGAAATTTCACAAATGAAAAGATTTCACATGAAATCACATGTGACATTTCACATGTGAAAAGATTTCACATGAAATCACATGTGAGATTTCACATCTGAAAAGATTTCACATAAAATAACATGTGACATTTCACATGTGAAAGTATTTCACATGAAATTACATGTGACATTTCACATGTGAAAGGATTTCACATGAAATTACAAGTGAAATTTCACATGTGAAAGGAGTTCACATGAAATTATAATTAACAAGTGAAATTTCACATATGTGAAAAGATTTCACATGAACGTTACAAATTACAAGTGACAATTCACATGTGAAAGGATTTCACATGAAATTACAAATTACAAGTGAAATTTCACATACGTGAAAAGATTTCACATGAAATTACAAGTGAAATTTCACATGTGAAAAGATAAGGATTTCACATGACATTACAAATTACAAAGTGAAATTTCACATGTACGTGAAAGGATTTCACATGAAATTACGACTGAAGTTTCACATGTGAAACTGGATTTCACATGAAATTACAAATTACATGTACAATTGAAATTTCACATATGTGAAAAGATTTCACATGAAATTACAAGTGAAATTTCACATGTGAAAAGATAAGGATTTCACATGTCATTACAAATTACAAACTGAAATTTCACATGTACGTGAAGGGATATTTCACATGAAATTTCGACAGAAATTTAACATGTGAAAGGTTTCGCAAGAAATTACAAGTTACAATGAAATTTCACATGCGAAAGGATTTCACATGAAATTGGGGGGAGGAGAAAATTTGAGGGACAAACTCATATTTTTTGGGGGGCAAGATAGAATTGTTAAATAGGTAGTGCTATTTACCCATGCTGTTATCATAGGACTTCCCCCCTCGAGGAGATTGATCACTCCCCCCCCATAGGAATATCGCCCCTCTTTAGGATATTCGCCCCCCCCCATATATGCGATGTGGTTTATTCAAATTTCGTGATACGTTCATCTTATTAGTGCCTTACACGTTTGAGAATTTAATTCTGCAAAACTAAAGCTTTTTTTGTCTTTTTTGAAACGTATTATTGGAGTATTTGCAAGTTTTACCATTCAGAGATTTACAAACTAATATTGAAACTGTAAAAACAGTATTATACGCGCATTCACTAATGACTAATGAGTAATGAGAACTTATAAACCATACATTATCCGATAACGACAAAACGCTTGTGTAGCCTTTAGTCGCTCTCAGTGTCTAATAATTTTTTTTGAGAGAGGGGGGGGGGCAAAATCGGGAGGAGGCAAATATAATGGGGGGCATCCACCCTTGCCCCCTCCCCCCTAGCGCCGCCACTGATTACAAGTGAAATTTCACATGTGAAAGATTTCACATGAAATTACAAGTGAAATTTCACATGAGAAATGATTTTATATAAAAGTAAAAAAGTGAAATTTCACATGTGAAATATTTCACATGAAGTAAAAAGTGAAATTTCATATGTGAAAGGATTTCACATGAAGTAAAAGTGAAATTTCACATAAAATCATGCACTGCAAAACATCAAAAAGTAGTCTAGAATAATATTCTTATTTTTTAGATTATTTTTCTTATCTTAATTAAGTAATTATTTCTTAATATCAAGCAATATTTCAAGAAAAAAATCTCATTTTGAGAACAGGGCAACAATTGGAATATTCGAGAAATTTTTTCTTATTTTAAGAATAACATTTGTCCAACCTAGAATAATATTCTTATAATCAGAAAAAAATTTGAAATGAAGTTTAATACTACTTCAAATCCTTTGTAAAATCGCATAGTAAAGCTAGGGAGCGCTTTTTGGCGTATCTATTTTAGAAGACAAGTGCCACGCGCGCAATGAGTTGTGGGATATCGCGTATCAAGTGTTGAGTGTGATTTGCAAATTTTCGATTTTTTCGTTTGGATATATTTCGCTCAAGAAAAGCTATATTTCGCTGAAGAAAAGCTATATTTCGATTGGATATGTGACTCTAAGTCCTGCTAAAGGCTTATTGATCTCAGGTATGTATTATTACTCTTTTTATCACATAATTATAACGTCCATCGACCCTATTTATATTTCATTTTATCTTGTGGCTAGCCTGACCTGAACATGTGGCTGTTAATAAAATTTGAATTTGCGCGCGCGAGATTTGATATATTGAAATGATTTCATTTCAGTGCCGCCAGATAAAACCAACAATTCAAATTTTGAATAAGCACATATTAAATACTGGGTTGCACTTTGACAAAACTCGAGAAAGCATCTTTGAACCCGCACAGTATTATTTTATAGAAACAATATGTTAAAATATGTGAATATGAATATAAATATGGGTTTGCTACAAGCTTATTTAAGCCTCTCCCCTGGATTTCCAAGGCCTTTCAAGTCATTGAGTGCCAAGCTCTTTCCCCTTGGCAAGTAAAATCACCTAGGCATTAACTCTGCCTAGGGTCACTGGCCGGGTTAGACAGAGTAAAATTAGTGGTGTTTACACTACAAACCTTGGCCTAGCGTTGGCCAGGCACTATTTTTTTGAGACAGGCTCACTTTGTCCGCTGGTTGTCAGCTAATCTTTTGTGCTGTGGACACACATTGCCATGAAAATGAGGCCCCGGCCAGGGCCGAAAGTGTTTATATTTCCACAAGCCTCTGAGGCTTAGACCAGGTCTGTTACAAGTAGTGAGCCCAGATTTCCTGGCCTAGGTCAGGGCAAGGCTAGGCCATTTCCACAAGCCTAGGCCAAGGATGGTAGTGTAAACACGACTATTGATTGCATCAGGGCGCATTACGACTAAGTGGTTAGTGTTTCCCACAATATGGTAAAAAAGTATAAACTTTTGCTAGCTTGAGCTTGAAGGATTTCAAAGCTAAACCCTTCTAGAGTTTACCCTGTATATATGTGCCTGTTTATATGATAATGGCATGACTGGACAGTAGGTTTTAATCCAGGATGGTGTGTTTAATATAGACGGAATACACCCCACCTGGCAGGGATGATAGAGTACTTATATGAGAGTTTCTTGTCCTGGCAGGTGGGATCCTGTCTAGGCCAGATAGAATATTTAATTCACTTTAATTACTAAATAGTTGATAGAGTTCATATTGCATGCTGGATCATGCCGGCGGTGTCATAATATTTACAAAGTAGCTACAGTATGATGCTTGTGATGTTACTCTGAGTGTATATCCACACCGGCCAAGCTTGAAAAATATGTCTGGCCACAGTGGGAATCGAACCTGCAACCTTTGGAATACTAATTAGTCCAATGCTCTGCCTACTGACTTACTGAGCTATGTGGTCAGATCGGTTCTAATATGTGAAATTTCGGAACAGAATCTAGTTCCTTCGATATCAAATTAATGTAATCGAAGGAACTAGAAAAATCATTATTGATTATTAGATTACATTGATATCGAAGGAACTATAGATTCTGTTCTGAAATATCCCATATTCAAACCAATCTGACCGCGTAGCTCAGTGGCAGAGCATTGGGCTAGTATTCCAAAAGTCGCAGGTTCTATTCCCACCGTGGTCAGGCATATTTTTAAAATTAATTAAGCTTGCCTGGTGTGGATAATTATACACTCAGAGTAACATCACAAGCATCATATGAATTCCTTAGTACATTACACCAACATAGAAAAATCATTACTGGCTACAGTATATCTAACCTTAAACAGACTTTGTCAGGCTATTATAATTTACAGGCGAACAGCACTCTTATGTACTAAACCAGCACTATAAAATTTATTGTTTATGAGGGATTTCAGCAAGCTCAAAAATAGATCAGAAGGTTAGGCAGATGGCTGCTGTGCTGTAGTCAGTGGTTCTAACCCGAGTTGGGACAGGATTTTGTTCACCTTAACTAAACATGTCTTTTTTTCTGATTAGTTTTATTTTTTAGGGGTCTAGAGGTTAGAGTTAGTTTTCTTTGAATTTGACTTTAACTATAAATATAACCTGTGTGGAGACTAAGAATGAGAGTGCCATAAATATAGCCTGGTGAAGTTTGTTTACAGGCCTGAAAATATAGCCACTTTGTAATAATTATTTAAAAAAGCAATTTAATTATAATTAAATGGATCAAATGATTGGATAATTACTACAGACTTTATAAAAACAGTCTAAGCTTACAACAGCATAAAACTAGTATTCTTTTTACATGTGCATCCAAAGCTAGATTGAATTAACATATAAATAACCATTAATTACAAGAGTATGCACCAGCGTACTTGATGATCCACTTAGCCTTGAGAGTAAAATGGTCTGCCATTAGACAGAGTACAATAATCTGGCATTTAAAAGACAGTAAAATAAGGAAGTAGGACACACAAGTGTACAATACAACTTAATGGGTTCACTAGACACATGGCCATATTAACCATTTAATTAACCACCAAAACAGGAATACTTCTCAAGAAGTTTGGAGGCCATTAAGATGGGGTGTTAACTGGATATTACACTTACACTAGGCTGGACATGCATAAGCTGCATTGTGCCACAACTGTATTGTTTTACTCTCTCCGATGGTTAGTTCCAGAAAAGATCCACTCTCCCCTATGCACAGAGGAAATTTCTACCATCTGGAGGGTAGGGGAGAAGAATTGTTTCTGATAATAGTAAATGTATTAGGACATTCGAATTTCGAAGGGAATAGGAGGTTACAGTAACTTCCAATTTCCTTCATGGGGGAGGTATCGATGTTCTCTGGAATGACCCAATGTCAGATGATTTTACTTGTCAGTGATATCACTCAGTGGGTTACTGAAACAAGTAGCACTCCTCTCCAATGTAACTAAGGGTAAATCATAATCTTATGAATCTATTTAATGTTTTCTGAAATGAGCCAATAGCACATTAAATCACAAATACCAACAACCAGTAGCAGATACCTCGCAAAATATTGGGGGCGCTGTTGAGATGTCTGTTAACAAATCCTATCTAGTGCATATTTCTCTTGTTAACCCATTCATTGGCAATATGCTCTACTTTATATTACTCTGTCTAATGCCAGCAAATTTTAGAGTTTTACTTGTCGAGAAGATAGCCTTGCAGCAGTTTCCAATTTGCCACACAGAGAATACATTACTGGGGACGATTCGGGGTAAAAGCCATATGAACCAAGGGTTATCAATTATGATAATACTAGAACCAACTTCAACCAAAGGTTGGGTTGTGCTACTACATTAGGCCTTCCTATTCGTAATAATGTGCAAAGTTTATAGGTTGGACAGGAGGGAATTGCTCATATTGCTGCATGCGAACTGTGAACTTGTGCTATATACTGGAATGTTAACTGACTGGAGTTACAGTACATGAAATATGTAGAGCTAACAATAGTCTTGTATTTCCTTTCTTATAGCTCATTTGACTTAACGTTTTGCGGGAGCAACAGCTTCATCAGTGAAAGCTGGCATGGCCCAAAAGCGCAAAGACAAAAGAAATGCTGATACGAAAAGAAGAAATATTGCAGAAGACATTTGAACTGCTAAGTTTTTTCTTTATTATAAATTATTTTGTATGGTAGCTAAACATTTGTAGAAATTAACTGTATTTAATAAATTATTTCTTCCTATATATACCATTACAGTATCTCACTGTTTGACAGGTTTAAATGTGCATGATTGAAGCTTTGCATAATTTCACATGTGAAACTGGAACATGTGATATTTCACATGTGTATTTGGAAGATGTGATATCTTGCATGTGAAGTTTCACATGTCAACACGTGTGAAATTTCACATGTGAATTTGGAACATGTGAATTTGGAACATGTGACTTTTCACATGTGAACACATGTGAAATTATGTGTTTCACATGTGAAGTTTCACATGAGAAATTTCACATGTGAATTTGGAACATGTGAATTTGGAACATGTGACTTTTCACATGTGAACACATGTGAAATTATGTGTTTCACATGTGAAGTTTCACATGTGAAATTTCACATGTGAATTTGGAACATGTGAATTTGGAACATGTGATTTTTCACATGTGAACACATGTGAAATTATGTGTTTCACATGTGAAATTTCACATGTGAAGTTTCACATGTGAATTTGGAACATGTGAAACATAATTTCACATGTGAAATTTCACATGTGAAATCATGTGGAATTTTTGTAAAGGTATATATATATAAAAGTATATATATATATATATATATATATATATATATATATATATATATATATATATATATATATATATATATATATATATATATATATATATATATAAATATATATATATATATATATATATATATATATATATATATATACATATACATACATATATATATATATATATATATATATATATATATATATATATATATATATATATATATATATATATATATATATATATATATATATATATATATATATATATATATATATATATTCATTCAATCGTTGCATGATTGCAACTTTAGATCACCCATGATGAAGGCACTAGGTTGGAGTATCGACTGGGCTTTGTAATAATTTATTTAAACGAGAGTAGCGAGCGAAAGCATGATTGAATTTAATATTTTTCATTTGAGCGGAAATCTACTTTTATTTCAGAATTTTAGGTGTACACTTCGCTAATTAAAATGTAGTAATCCCTAGTTAATTTCAGTAATATTATCAATTTATTCACTTTCTTTTTAATGTAAGACTTTTAAATGGAACCGTCAAAGTAATAATTAGACTTACTTCATTGCTTTAGATATGAGATAATGGTAAGGTGTTGGAGTCATCTTCCAAAAGACAGACCTACATTTGCTGCACTATCAGATAAATTGTGGGATCTTGAGCATAATGAAAATACCTATGTCAATGTAGATAGTTTAATGCGCCAATCTATCGAATGCGAAGGTATGTAGAGCTTGAGTGGAACGCTTCATCATGATCAACAAACGATGCGGTTATTTTTCAATACAAACGCTTTCCACGCGCTGCATATATTATGAGCACTGGGAGCCCTAATATTTCCTATCTATAAAATATCAATAAATATGAATACAAAGTTGCTGCAAATATATCCATAGATCATGCAGTTGTACGAAAGCAGTCAGTGCAGAAACACGCGAGGAGAGTATTATGCATATAGTTATAGCCTATGAAAGCGGTCAGTGTATAAAACACGCGATTCGAAATATCACTCGATTTGCGAGGGAAAATGCTAGGAGAGAGGACAGGGTTGAAACTGCGCTGCTTTTCTCATTTGCTATACGGTATAAGTTCGATAAGTTTCTTCCCCAACATTTTGTCAACAGAAACGATCGGATTGCAAGCCGATCAACCACCGTTTTTTCAAAACTGTTTGATAACAGTGTTTTACGTTTTAAAATAAGTCATTTGAGTATGTACACTTACATCCCTGAAATTTCCAACCGCATTAATATTTTGGTTGGAAGTCATCTCCATGCAAGTTATGGAACAAATAGACTGTAATATGTGAGCTGGAATATCTTTAATTATTATTTACACAAGGTCCGGATATGAGGTATTCTGCAATCAGATTGATTCTCTACTAGCAGGATATTAGCTCGTATCCTGCTAGTAGAGAAAAACAAAATGGCGGCTCAAACTGAATTTCCGACGTTTTGAAAACGAGAAAACATGCCAATGACAATGTAAACATTTATTTGCTAAGTTTGTCATTTGAATTATCATTTGTTTTTGGGCTTAATAGTTTAATACGCATTCAAATGTTATTGTGCAGCAGGAAATTTCGCTGCTAAGCAATGGTAATAAGCTTCAGAAAACAACAAAAGATGGACAATGACACTTAAAGAAGTGCCTGTTGCAAAAAGTTGACCCGCTAGTATCCGTCAAAAAGAGTGTACAAAATACATATGTTGTGACATGTACAATACAGAAACATATTATCATTATCATTATATTATGACGACAATTACATTATTTGAGTGTGATTTGGTGAAAGATTTTTACAGTTTTTCTAAATTATTGGGGGTTGATTCATAGTCGGGGTTTTAGATAATGGGACCAATCGCCCACTGAAAAAATTCACTTAAAATTTTGTAAAACTTATCTTGGCGTAAATCGCAAGGCAACTAACATAGCTTGCTGAGGTGAATTGGGTAAATATCCACTTCTACTCCCCATATTAAAGAGACTAATGAAATACATTATCCATATTAACTCTCTCCCTGATGCCTCTTTAGCAAAACAAGCTTTTCTTATATCCAAAGATCTTTATCTAAATAACAAATCAAGCTTTTACTCCAACGCAATACACATACTTAAGACCTATACAGTACAAACAAATGGTCTGAATTAGCTAGAACTCTTAAGTAACTCGCATATACAATCTTGTCTAGATATTGCCAAAAGCAAAAACACGACATTCTGGCAACACAACTTGAATAACTCATCCAAGCTATCTTTCTACAGCTCGTTTAAAAACGAATACAAATTAGAAGATTACCTCATAGCAATAAAAAACAACCGCAACGAACAACACTTAGCAAATTTCGTAAAAGCTGCCATAAACTACGCATTGAATGTGGTCGCTATCAAAACATTACTCGTGAGGAAAGAATTTGCGAATTTTGCGAATCTGGGGAAATTGAAGACGATTACCATTTCGTCCTTTCATGTAAAAATAATGCTCAAATTAGAAATATTTTTATTTAAAAAATACAGAGAAATTTTGCGTTGAACCTAGAATGCCATGATGATGGTTTATTCTTCATGTCATCTAGTGATTCTATACTACAGAATGAATTTTCAAAATTCATTCATAGTTGTTTCATAAGACGAAATGAATGCATTGAAGCCAGAAACTCTTGAAACACTACAACATCACGAACAGTGATAACGGTGATATATCTTCAATACACTAGCCTATATATAATTCAAAAATTGTAAATAGAAAAAACTTTTTTTTTTATATATCCTTAACTGTTATTCTAAAAAATGCCTTAGCAATACCTGTAATTTTTTGGGGGTCGTGCTAATAAAGCTCATTTAAAGTAAAGACTCGAGTTCGTAGAATAACTGTTAAATATTCACCTATATCTCATGCAGTTTTATCAGTACTTATACCAAAAGATGCAATTTCGGAATCGCATATATTTTTTTGAAATAGAACAGCAAAAGTTCGGAGTTCCGACACCTTTCCTCTCTCCTAAGTTTCCTCTTGCGTGCCCTTCTCGCATCGCGTGTTTTCTACACAGACTGCTTTGATATATCAGTATGAAGATTATGTATGGGTTAGGGTTTGATTATGTTTGTTCTGATATTAATTGATATTTTACACAGAACATAGTCGGGCTTGATATGAACAGCAGGAAATAAAAATATAGGTGAAAGAAATTCTAGGTCATTATTTCAAATTCTGATTACAGCGGTTCGTTGCAAGTTGTCTTCCATGCAGATATCGTCCACATGCTCAAATTAAGTTTCTGGAATTACGTACAATATAGAGCTGTAAATTTAAACGATTTTTTCTGGCCAAAAGTTCACTTACTGCAATAATCATTTTGTTTACTTTAGATTATGAAGAAGATGATGAACAATTAAACCAGGTAAATTAAAGCTATATCATAGCAACACGACCGGATAGTATACGAATTCAAACGCCACGAATATATAACAACGTTAAATATACTTATATTTCAATTCATCTCGTACCCACAGCCAACGTTGAGTGGCTTTCGCCACACCAGTTTGGATATGAGCTTGATTGGTCAATCCATGACCCATAATTCCTGTGGCGTTCAATATGAGTGAATAGATTCACGCGAGACCAATATGAATGAATACATTCACGCCTTTGCGGATAATTCGACAGTGGAACGTGCAGAAACAGTAACGAAATTTCCAATCAAGCTGTTTCACATTTATTTTGAGTAATCAGAGGAACAAACATGACATGTAGACATAGCCATAACCCGTCCAGTTTAATTCTCCATGAGTCCAGGTGGTGATTGTCAATAAAATGTGCACCTAGTACTGATTCTGACAATCCATCCACAACTAAAAACATTCATATAGTTTCTAGTTCCTCAGATTTTAGTTGGACCTCTACCTTCCCTTTTACTGTGATGGGTTAATGAATGAATGAATGAATGACATTGGTCGTCATGAGACTGCAACAAAATTAACACCTAACTCTATAATCACATATTTCTCAACCTTAGTTGTTAAACTAATCCATTTCCGACTTTCTCTTGAGGAAAATAACGACTTTGGCGATGGCTGCGATGAACAGTTATTCTGGAATGGCATCACAACCAACAAAGTGTCAAATGACATGGTTTTTGGAGGCATTATAGAGGGTTTGAATGCAAATGCCCAGCAGGAGCAGTCGGTTTGAGATAATGTAGAAAAATGTTGAGGTAAATACGTAGAAAAACGTGCCTGGGGCCGGTTGTATAAAAACGTTATTAAAGTTAGTTGCAATTTGTATGGGTTAACTACCGTTGTTAGCATAGGTAATAGGATGGTTTCTAGTACGTGCAATTTGGAAAAAAAAAACATGCAAGACTGAGTTTCTCAAAGAGCATCAAAACAGCGCGAGTCCGAAGGACGAAAGTTGTTTTTGAGGTCTTTGAAAAACTCACCAGTGCCTGGTTCATCCAAATTCCACGAAAAACTATCCTATTATATTTTAAATTAATAATATACATAAAAAACTTTTGTTTTAACGTAAGTTTATCGTGAACCGTCCACTGGCAACATTTTTCGGGCTTTGTTATATGACATTATACAACGCTAACAGCATGAAAATTCCAGTCAACTATATGTATGTTTTGTTAGTCTTGTTTTACATGGACAGAAATTCAGGACATGCGCCCGCAAAATATCTCAGCGGTTTTTCTTATGAAAAGTTATTCATCCCTAACAAACGCACGTTTTAACTAAAAACTACATTTTGCTTAGTTTTTTGTTTAACTAAAGCAGAAAAATAGATATATATATTAGGTATTGTCGGCCTTTTACATACCTTTCATTTATTATGATGGGATATAAAGTGATGCGCATGGTAAACGACTCAAATATTTTGTGTATATTTCGCTATCCCTCCGTGTAGCCCACACTGGAAGAAAGCGTGGTTCCTAAGCTTCTTGTTGATATCAAACATGGACGACAATTCATGAAACGTCGTTCTTCTTGCAATGCTTTACGGCCTATGGACAGGGTATTATGGGTAAAATATCAACATTTTGTCCCGTAAATTGGAACAAGTTAAAAAATTCGTATAACTATAAAATTATGCAGACAAGCAGGAGACAACCTTTATTTTACGACGCAATATCTGCAAATTTCATGAAGCGTTCGAGGGATAATGCGGCGCGAGCAAATGTACGTTTTCAACGATTTTCTCAAGTTTTACTATACTTTATTATACGCCGATGTACTATAAAGTGAACTTGAATAATGGAACAAGTTATAGGTAAGATTTCGATGCGAAACTTTTCTGTTTTACGGCCCAGATATAATTTTTATTATTGCGAAGTCTGCAAATGACATAGCCATTATCAGACAAGTTTAAATTTAAAAAAACCGCGCCGCTCCTAATGATTTATATATAACAAATCCGCCATTTTGTTTGTCAAAGTTCGCACATGCTCAGAATCCATGTCCGCAATTTCTGGCCATGGGTAAAGGCTTTTCCATTAAAAAAATAATAAAAGCCATACTTTCCAACCGAATTCAACCTTTATATATAGCGGCGTCATGTTTGTTTTGTTTTAAAGCAAAGTGTGACAGTTACTTGAGAACTGCATGCTCTAAACTGATTGGTTGATGTTGCGATGTGCACACCGGGCAAGCTGAAAAGTTAGCTTCTCTACGCTGGGAATCGAACGCGCGATTTTTGGAATACTAGGTCGCGGGTTCGACTCCCATCATGGCCAAGTTAACTTTTCAGCTTGCCCGGTGTGAACACATGGAGCCCATCCCGGATCTTATCGAAGTTATGTATTAGAATTACGTATGAAATATATAGCTCAGTGTCGAAGCCTGCGATTTGCGGGCTGTGTGCGGGCTAACGCGCGCTTTGAATACACAATAAAGGAAATAGCAACATCGATGAGTGCCTGGAAGCATGCGTTCCATAGGTTGCTATGACATTGACAAATTATCGACTTAAGTTTCCATAAATTTCTGCAAAAGAACGTCTTTCAGAAATTACCTTTCTGATTACAAACTTGTCATCCGCAACTAATTTGCAAAATCAAAAAAATTTGCGGTTTACTGGTAAGTTAATTCATATATTTTTGAAATTTTCACGTCCGACCGAGCGACGGGCCGATCACTGATTTTGAAATTTGATTTATATGTTTTTAAAATTTTATATGTGTATTATATTCGAATATGCCAACAACTACAATACTGTTTAATATTAATATTTTCCAAATGATTGTAGAGATCTGTGGAGTGTGTAGTAGGAAATAATTAAGCATTTCAGCATGTCATAACAACCTGTGGAACACATCCCGACACATCCAAACGTTCACTGCTGTGCGATCAATTGAAATATATCTCCTCGTTAGCAACTATTTGTAAGGTTTTGGCTAGACGATATGAAAGAACAGGCCCTAGTGGACCTTACAACATAATAAAACTCTAACCTTTTTTATTTAACCACAATGATATTGTGCTTTGAATTTTGGGCTTCGAGGCAATATTATTTTCTTTATTGTGTATTCAACACGCGCGTTAGCCCGCACACAGCCCGCAAGTCGCAGGTTTCAACACTGAGCTATATATTTCATACGTAATTCTAATACATAACTTCGATAAGACCCGGGATGGGCCGGCTCCTGTGGTACCGGTGTGGATGCACGCTCAGAGTAACATCGCAACATCATATACACCTGGGTACATAACACCAACCCACAGAAAATGATTAGTTGATTTTATCATCATATTGTTTTTCCACAGTTTGTTACTGGTTTGTGCGCTGTGATAACTGAAAATTGCACTGTGATTACAACAAATTGCACTGTGATTACAACAACATGCACTGCAGTTTGAGATTAACTGCCAAGACATGAACCAATCACAGTCGAGTAATATTTTTATGTATATTATTATACGAGAAGCAGGGAAATCAATTTGGCATTACTTACGCCAAAAAACGAACAATATGAAAAAGGCTTTTGTCTATTGGCGGACTTGGCTCAAGTCCGTCTCAGAAAAAAAAATATAGTGAGAGAAGGACTTGGGACATTTGCAGCATTTCGAATGTTACTTTCAAAAATTGGCGCGAAAATTTGTTGTTGTTCTCAAATCGCAAGCCACGCCTCCGCAGGAAAAATGCGACGGTATAATTTGGCGCGCTTGCAGGGTATACAAGTCCGTCTCTCCCTACTTTTCCCTCGTATTTTGGCGCCCTATTTGATCGCTAGAGTGCATCGCTATTTTCAACCACTTGAGAGATGGACTTGAACCATGGTGATGAGGTTTGGAATAACCTTTCCACTGCAATAAAATATACTATAATACTGGAAATTTATTTCCAGCTTTTGAATTCAAATTTTAAAACCATTGATAATTTGAGTGAACATCACGTTATCCTTTTTCCCTTCTTCTTTATTTCTCATTAAAGGTGATGTGAAGAAGATAACATTTAGTATAACCAACTATACTTTGTATATAGTCTTTGATAATTGTTTAAACTTATATTTGTATTTGTAACCTTAATTATTACTGTATGCATGTAACTGTAAATAATTTCTGAAAAACCCTTATTAAATATCTATCTAGCTATCTATCTATCTGTAAAATCCGTAATGTAAACAAACGCTTTGTTTACGTTTTCGACTAAGTGCTAGAGTTGTAATGATTAGATATATTTTATACTGAATTTTTAACAATTTTCTGCTTCGCTATGCTTGTGAATTAATACAGACTAAAGATTCAATTCAAGAAAGTTCGGAAGGTGCGAAATATTAAGAACATTCTGATGGTCGGGACCCGACCATTGCATTGTAGGCCTGCGCAGAACGTATGCGCACGACCGATTTACATCACCTTTAATATGTTTGTAAATAATTAATCTTGTGAAATAGTACTGGCCGTTTTTAATAAAGTCAATAAAGTAAAAAAGTGAATGAAGTAATGTGTGATTAACGACCGCTGACAAGCATTTTAACATAAATATTGACAGCAATTTGACTGGCATAACAGTGAAAAAATAAACAGGAAGACAAGGCAAAGGCAAAGAAGTTTTACCGCGAGATGTCTATACGGTAATTTAAACAAAAGTGTAGCTTTTTGGTAATTATATATCTGATTCATGTTTCCTAGTGTAGTGGGTCTTACATCGTCTTTCAGAAATCTTCCCGTGCAAATATATACTAGAAATACATGCATGCAGCAAGTCCCTCGCCCTGATTTTCCAAACATTGATTTAACATGAAGTATTAGTAATTGATCAACACTGATGAGCGCAGGATCGCGTTTACGTCAGTGTTGCCATGGCAACACAATAAGATAATTTTGGGAAACGTGATTTTCCAAATTTATGCTTTTGAAAATTGAAATCTTGCTTTAATATCGTCTATGCGCTTATCCCACTCCAGGCAAACAGCCATACTTTTTAGATCAGTGAGGAGGTCTACCCTTGGATCATAGCCATGCGCGCACGGTATTTGATGAACTTTAGACTTCACTAGTGCGTTCCTTTCCCCAGGTGTAAATAGCCGGGCGGAATTAGTACCCTCGCCCGGGCTAACGCCCGGAACGGTGGTACGCGCCGTTGGTTCGGGAATTATGTTCTCGAAAAAAGCCAAGAATTAGCGTTTTTACAATTTGGAACTGTCATATAAGCCTAACATTCTTAGGAAAGATGGCGACAGAAAATTCCATCTAGTGTTGCTTTGCATTACTGTGTTACTGGAAATATTGTCAACTCCTTACTGCGGCGATACCTTAATTAGGGCATAGTTATAACTTTGATTACTTTTTAACGACTTTTCAAATGCAGTTAACGCTAATTAGAGTAGAATTTTTATACAACCGGCCCTTCAAAAATAAGCATTTGAAACAATTATTTATTTACAGCAAGGCCTTTGCCCATCAAGCATTCTAAATTGGTCACATCGATTAGCGCAAAAAGATCTATTATCTATAATCAAGTTAATAACTTTTAATCCTAGATAATAAAGATCAGCTAGCTCAGCTGACTAAAATTAGCCATTACGGCAGCAATTACGGCAAAATTTTACCAATCCTTTGTGAGAGGAAATCACGAATATTATATCAATGTTTTATTTCCCTCCAATTTACATGTCATGTCGAATTATTGCCTTATTGCGAAGCCCAACAAGCATGGTGGTAGAAACGCGGTAGGGCAAGGATTAATTTTGCCAGGGGATGCGGCTCAAACGTTGACTCCATATAGCAACGAAGGCCCTTATATGTCTTGATATAGGATTACTTAACCGAGAACGTAAATCCTATAGCTGCGTGTATATAATGTGTAATAAAGTGTATTATTATATGGCAAGCATTTGTTTTGATGAATCGCGCAATTTGATTGGCTGCTGACGAGGCAGGATTTTCCCGTATTGCCCACGGGCAATACGCAATTTCTTTGCCCCGCGACAAGAGCCGAGTTTCAAACTGCAAAAATGTCTAAAAGTCTTTCAAAACTATTGAAAACGAAGAAAAATAAACCTAAACTAAAGGAAAGAAGCACCTTCTTTGGCCGTTAAAGAACTTTCTCAATATGCCTTTTTGTTAGCGAAAGTCGGAATTACAAGGTAAATTTTACAATGTTTATAACTATTAAAGAAGTCAGGAATAGCTGTGTTTTGACTTTGTGAAGAGCTGCAAATCTTATTTGCAGATAGCCGAGGAATTTGACACCATCCTAAATAAAAATACAACTAAAGCTGCCACAGATTTATATTTTTTTCCTGAAAATTTCTGGGGGTTTTCGATAAAAAGAGATATATTTATGAGATGAAGCGAACTAAAAACGTACTTGTCCATATATACATACTGTTTATTAATTTTATTGTTTTCATATTTGTTGTCTTTGTCTTTGATTAAATGACAAAATACCTCGTATTTTTCTTGAAATACTATCCAACTGTGTTAGTATTCTATACAAAAAGTGCTGTAGAGTAGTTTTACTAACCAAGCTTTAGAACATTTTTTACAATTGTTCTTTTTTGCAAATGTTTCGGACTTTGTACTTTGCCCTCGCGTGACCTTTTTTTCCATTTTTTACAAACGTACAATGCCATATAAAAAAAACTTACTGACCTCAACCGTTCGGGCAGTACGGGAAAATATCCAACCTCGGTCTTGCTGTATTGACCTCGCTATCGCTCGGCCAATAGCCTACAGCAAGACATCGGTTGGATATTTTCCCGTACTGCCATCACTCTCGGAATATATATATGTGTATATATATATATATATATATATATATATATATATATATATATATATATATATATATATATATATATATATATATATATATATATATATATATATATATATATATATATATATATATATATATATATATATATTGGAATGACAACGTGCACCCTGAAACAACATCAAAACCACAGTAAATCTAGAAAGCGTGTTTTAATAACTTTTCAATCCGGTATCCAGACAGTATAGAATCCAGAATCCAAACATTTTAGAAACCCGGAATTCTTACCCTGGACCAATTTCCTGGAATCCGGAATCCACAACAGATCTGGAATCCAGAAACCAAGTAGTGTATCCGGAATCCAAGGAATGGAATCCGGAATCCACGGAGTGCATGGATTACCTTGCCTGGGCGATATCACTCATATAAAAATCCTAAAATGATTGACATTTTGAAATATATTTGGTAATGAACCGAAACAAAAAAGATTTCGACATAACCTGGACAAATACTGAAACACGTCTTTTCTTATACGTATATACGGGATGATTAAGAAGATGGGTAATTATGTTTAGAGGAAAAACTCTTATTCGGAAAGGGAAAAAATAAACAAATTTTGCTAACCAATTGGAATTAGTTTCGTCCTGTAATCTGGGATAGAAATTCGTAGTAAACAACGTTAACAACGGAAAGAACTCATGCATTCTTTGACGCAAAAATCCCAAATTTGCAACCGTAAACATTTAAGCAACCCATTTTTCGAAAGTTGTCAGCCACTTGAGCTAGTCTACACATTAGATCCAAAATTATACGGGGCAGCTTGGAAGTGTATGTTATTTACCACTGGATTTCAATGCATAGGTAACCGGTAGTTAAATTAACCTAAATGAATTAAATGTTTGCTTTTTGTTGCATGCCCATATATGGCATGCAACTATCATATAGCTTAAAATTTCGTGTCCGTTGGTGGTGAAACTTGCGGCAGATCACGTGGGACGAGCATAATAACAATAAGCATAATTATAAATTTTGAATCGTGTGCACGTTTTCTTCCATGGTTTTCGTCGAGCAAATGCATAGATTCGCAGAAAATTTACATAGTCGAGCGCCTTAGAAAAATACATCGAGGTAGGTAAAGCTTTGCTGTTTTAATTTACTTTATATTCTGTTATTTTGTTGTGATTTTGGAGCCGCTGTGCTCGCACTGATTATTTATCAGGCGTAATATAGCGTGAAAGGCCATGCATGCACGCTATCAAAATACTAAATTTAAATATAATACTCAAACTGAAGTGGAGTTATTGTGCTCGCATTGATTATATTGTGTGCAAAACTTCAAAACTACAGTAAATTTTGTAAATAACATGAAATATATTAAAAATAACAAACAAAATTCTCATTAATACTATTGAAATTACAACGAAATAGCATTCTACGTCGATAATTTCAATCGTAGTTTAACAATTATTTTCAATCTGTAGTAATTCACCGTTTCCATGTTTTTTTTATACTTTCAATAAGGCTACAATAAAGCTAAATTTGTAGGAAATAACATTATTTAGTTATAAAATAGTAAAGGAAATCTAACAGTCAATCGCTTTCGATAAAACCTTGACCTTGTTTATATTACCGTCGCCTGCAACTAACGATGAACAGTTGCTCATAAAAACATTGCCTTTTCGCGTGATAATCTAAAGTTTTCTTATTTTGACATAATAGCCAATTTTCAATAAATATATTGATATTAAACTTATTGAATCAATATATTAAGTTTCAGGCCAGTTGTACCAAACGTTATAAGCGCTAGCGCATCATAACCAGGGGGGCGACCTCTGGGGGGGGGGCGACTGCTTCTGTTTACGGTACTTGCTGAGTGACGAATCATCAATCATGACGAATAGTGCTTACGCAAAAAAAACAATGGAAATCGACTTCTGTATAGTATTCTGTGTCATAACGTTTCATGGTTTTGATTAGCCTGAAAACAGACCTACGTTTCGCCCACCCTAAAATTTGCGGGTCGACGGATCCGTAGACTTGCTCCAAGTCTCTCTTTCATTGTCATATCGATCCACTATGGTGTACATTACATGACGTAGCACTGAGAGGCGGAGCGAGAAAGAGAGACTTGTCAACTTCGGAAAATCTCGGTTCAAAACTGAACCGAAAATGCAAGACTTGCTTTAATTGTTTTCTGTCAGTGTTTATATGTATTGATCTAGCACAGTGTAAATAACATGAGTTCCATTATAGTAAATAATACAGAAAGAAATTGAAGGAAAACAATTAAAGCAAGTCTTGCATTTTCTGTTCAGTTTTCAACCGAGATTTTCCGAAGTTGACAAGTCTCTCCTTCTCGCTCCGCCCCTCCGTAGTACGTCATGTAATGTACACTATAGTGGATTGATACCATATGACAATGAAAGAGAGACTTGGAGCAAGTCTAACGGCTCCGTCAACCTGCGAATTTTAGGGCGGGCGGAACGTAGGTCTGTTTTCACCATAGATATATTAGATCTAGATTGCTAACGCATACCTAGCGCAGGCGGGGCCTACATGATAAATCCAAGATGGCGGTACAACAGGGCAAAAATACTATAGATTCTATTACGAAAATCAGGATTTTTGCATTTTTTGCCGTCGCATTGTTTCGAAACTTATTCGGTCAAATTTTATGGTAAAGAGAAACTTACCGCGAAGATTTTGAGCATATATATGATTGAATTGGATGAAAAATCGCAAAATTATCCAGCGATAAAAGTTTGTGTGAAATGGTCAGTTGGTCAGTTGGGGCGTTTTATTGCCAGAAATACTGTGCTATGTTAACATCTAGCCTTGTGAATGGTGTTTTATACTTGCATCTCTCATCATCATTTTTAAGTACTGATATAGTACTATATATGTAACTTGTACAGTTTTGCTTTAA
>CACRXK020004037.1:0-33433 GCA_902702795.2 Paramuricea clavata
CGCTGCACCGGAATCGCAGGGCCGTAGGTTCAATTCCTACCAGAGGACCTTGTGCTGCATTTTTCGCAGTCGTTCCTGGTCAGGTCTTAAAGTGTATAGATACTCACTTGGATTACTAGTCCTAAAAACAGCATTCAAATTTCAAATATTAATACCACCAAGTGAAGTGCAAGAAACAAGATCATTGAAGTCCATAGTGTCAATAATAAGATTGCTTCGGATTGGTAGGGATACAACTACCTGGAAAATACAAGGAGAGCTTCGACGTTTCGGGCGAAGGCCCTAGTCGTCTGGAATAATTTATATATAATCATGTATATACAGTATATATGTGAGATTTGAGGTTTTGTAGCTCTTTAAGCCTGTTACAGACGAGCAAGTTTTCTATGACAAGTTTTTATGTGACAAGATTTATTTGCTCGTCTGTACGGGCAACTTTGACAATTTTTCTATGACAAGTGCACTTGTTCAAAAGCTAGCATGCTATTTATCAAAGTACAGATTTTGTTCGTCTGTATGGGTCAACAAAGAAAACTTGTCAAAGTAATCTGAGCATTTGATGTGATTGGCGAGCTGGCTACTAATAAATTGTCAAAGTAAACTTGTTGACACGTTCATACCAGTAAATAAAACTTGTCATATAAAATTTGTTGCGTATACACACGTGCACTTGGCAAGTAAAACTTGTCACATAAAAACTTGTCATAGAAAACTTGCTCGTCTGTAACCGGCTTTAATGGATAAATATTTATGTCAAAGTAGTGTTCGAACTAAATTCCAGTTTGGATGAAGTTCTAAGTAAAAGATCTGGTTATCATAATTTCCATAACTCAAAGTGATATACAATTTGCAACTACGTTCATATATGGTTCATTTCTTCGTTCTGTCAGCTTGCTAAAATGACATCAAGTAAATTTCATTAATTTCAAGCAAATTGTTGGTAGCCGGCTAAGGCACTCGCCTTGTACGCGCTAGATCGCCCTGGGAGTAGGTGGCCTGGTCAGTTAGGGTTAGGGAAGGGGTTAGGTTCGGGTAAGGTTCCGGTTTTATTGATTGAAACAACCGCTGACCATTTAAATGAACCACTCAAATTAATTCACGAACAAATAGCCAAATCTCGTTGGTTTCCGTGACCGGGCAAATAACAATATCGATTGATATAACTACATGTAAAGGCACTTTTGCTCACTTGCACTGTAGCACATTCTTATTTATAATATAGCATTTGTAAAGTCTGAACGCTGATTGGCTAAGAGCCGTGTTGATATAACTCAATGTCAACACGGGAAATTTTCCGCCGCTTGTAAACACGGAAATTTTTCTTATCCTTCGGGCTTTTCACATTGCTATATTATAAAAAAAATATAAAACATTTTTTCCGTATTGATATATAGTTATATCAACACTCGTGGAAGTTGGGAAAACTCGAAATTGTATGAAAACACTCCGCCCTTCGGGCGTCGTGTTTCCATACAATTTCTCGTTTTCCCAATTCCACTCGTGTTGATATAACTGTATATCAACACGGAAAATGTTTTATATTTGTTAATTCATAATTGTTCTCTGCACTTATAGCTCATGGCACATTTATTGGTAACATTCGTCTTGAAAGTGAGAAGCCTACGCAACTTCCCGTTGAAAGTGTCATTCACTTCGGAGCGTCATCACGGACATATACATTACGAGAAAAACCAACATTACCGAGCGCTATGCAAGCGACGTTGCAGGGGAGTAATGAACAGAATGTGGATAAAGAGGACAATGAGGAGAACGAAACATCAGCAGGAGGATTTTTAGGGTTACCTGAATCCGATACAGACCTTAAGGTATGTCTTGTTTGATATACACAGTAGTTGGGTTGTTTCAAGGAGCATAAGTTAGGAGGCAATTTTTTCAATGTCGCGTATTTGCGATGAAAAGTGTTCAAAACCTAAAATCGTTTTGGGATTCCTCTCAAAATTACTTTGTTTTAGCTTTATTTTGTAGTTTACACTGTTAGTGAAGTTATCTTTTTAAATGTATCTGGCGATCGAGAAACACAAAATAGTAGTTAAATATTGTCAATTTAAGCATTTATATATAATTTTCTCTTTGACGTACCGTCTAAAATGAAAATCTCTTCATTTTAGCATTTTTTACAGATAAAGCACTAAACATAGTTTTTAAGTTTGTCTGTCTGCTTGAGAAACGTATCAAAAATTAAATAATTGAATATTGTCATAACCAAGTGGAAAAGTATATTCAACAGTTTAGAGCGCGTGTTACGTAACATACAAAAGATTCTCCTCTTAATCATTTCATATTAGTATAGTATATGTTTGATTTTGGTTATATTACAATATCCCAAAGGTCGCGGGTTCGATTCCCACCGTGGTTTAACCTGCGATCAGGCCTATCAATAAATAAATAGGCCTGATACAAATCTTAACAAAAGTCCATGCCGTTACAACCGGATTACGGTTGTAAATCTGATTGGTCTATTAGACAAAAGATTTTTTAATCTGTAATTTGATTGGTTGGTGCTAATTAGATTATACTATTGTTGTTGATATATTTTATAGTGATCACAACTATAATTAGATTGTTATTGTCGTTGTGTGAAATTTAAATTTCTCCTGCGACATTTTGATTGGATACTAAATATAAACTTTGCTGTGGGCGGAAAGCGATCGGATTAAGGTTTGTGTCAGGCTCTATTTGTAAAATAGAGCCTGATAGTCAGGTTAACCGTGGTTAGGCAAACGTTTCAGCTTGCCCGGTGTTGGTGCACACTAGGGAGTTTAAGATCCCGACAACGAACAACGGGTACGGAGTACGGTTGAAAGCTTGTTTTCGCATTGCTTTAACAAAGACAGGCAACATTTACATATTCCCAGAACATACTTTTCACCGTAGCGACCTTGGCTGCAGCGTAAAAATCACATTCTTGTCTTGTAAAACAGAATCAAGAACATAGCACCGAAACTGACTACGCAACGTTGCAGGTTGGAGAGTTTTTTATAAAGAAATGATTAAAATTAAAAGATGAAACTTGCCGAACACCAAGCCATACATATAAAACATATTTGGGATAAATTTGTTATGACAAGCATTTAGAATTTGCATACATACAACCAAAACTATTTCAGACGTAGTCGGTAGTTTTTCGTCAAGATCTTAAACTCCCTACTCAGAGTAACATCACAAACATCATATTCACCTGAGTACATAACACCAACACACACATAAAGTATATTACATTAGTTAGTACGTCCCTGTTCTCAATACAATTAAACCAAATTGTCGAGCATGTTTCTAGAATTGTGACAAACTAGATGTGGTTCAATCCTCGCATGTATGAATGAATCTCACTTTTGACTACTTGCCCAATGTAAGGTGTATGGGTAAGGTGTCACATACCTAATTCTTGCCTAATGTTAAATCTCCAATAAGGACAACTCGGACACTAAATCTCGCCATTAAATTACTTACCCAAGAGGGAAATGGAAACATACTGTACAATCAGTTCTTGAATGTATTGATATTTATCTGTTATTTTATTACTCCCAAAGGATCTAACAGATTTCAACACGGCTCATAACAAAAGACTATCATCTATCGCAATTGAAGAATCTGGAACAACGTTACCAAAATTAAAACGACGGCGGGTTTCTCATGGTATATCATTCCAAGACGGTTATGACATCATCAATCCAGGTATTTTTTAAATCGTCTGCAGCTATCAGGATTCAGGAACGGTTTTGTAGATGAAAATTTCGAGTGTAAATTTTTATACATTTATTCGACCTAACCAGGAGCAGACAACTGGACTCTGTAGCTCAGTTCTCTGTAGCTCTGTAGCAGAACTCTGTAGCTCAGTTCTCTGTAGCTCTGTAGCAGAACTCTGTAGCTCAGTTCTCTGTAGCTCTGTAGCAGAACTCTGTAGCTCAGTTCTCTGTAGCTCTGTAGCAGAACTCTGTAGCTCAGTTCTCTGTAGCTCTGTAGCAGAACTCTGTGGCTCAGTTCTCTGTAGCTCTGTAGCAGAACTCTGTAGCTCAGTTCTCTGTAGCTCTGTAGCAGAACTCTGTGGCTCAGTTCTCTGTAGCTCTGTAGCAGAACTCTGTAGCTCAGTTCTCTGTAGCTCTGTAGCAGAACTCTGTAGCTCAGTTCTCTGTAGCTCTGTAGCAGAACTCTGTAGCTCAGTTCTCTGTAGCTCTGTAGCAGAACTCTGTAGCTCAGTTCTCTGTAGCTCTGTAGCAGAACTCTGTAGCTCAGTTCTCTGTAGCTCTGTAGCAGAACTCTGTGGCTCAGTTCTCTGTAGCTCTGTAGCAGAACTCTGTAGCTCAGTTCTCTGTAGCTCTGTAGCAGAACTCTGTAGCTCAGTTCTCTGTAGCTCTGTAGCAGAACTCTGTAGCTCAGTTCTCTGTAGCTCTGTAGCAGAACTCTGTAGCTCAGTTCTCTGTAGCTCTGTAGCAGAACTCTGTAGCTCAGTTCTCTGTAGCTCTGTAGCAGAACTCTGTGGCTCAGTTCTCTGTAGCTCTGTAGCAGAACTCTGTAGCTCAGTTCTCTGTAGCTCTGTAGCAGAACTCTGTGGCTCAGTTCTCTGTAGCTCTGTAGCAGAACTCTGTAGCTCAGTTCTCTGTAGCTCTGTAGCAGAACTCTGTAGCTCAGTTCTCTGTAGCTCTGTAGCAGAACTCTGTAGCTCAGTTCTCTGTAGCTCTGTAGCAGAACTCTGTAGCTCAGTTCTCTGTAGCTCTGTAGCAGAACTCTGTAGCTCAGTTCTCTGTAGCTCTGTAGCAGAACTCTGTGGCTCAGTTCTCTGTAGCTCTGTAGCTCAGTTGATTAGATGACTGCACTGGGATCGCAGGGCTATACAGGTTGGATTCCTGCCAGAGGGCCTATACTTGCATTTTTCACAACTGCTCCTGGTTAAGTCAAAGTATTAAAATGTATAATACTTTATTTACACTCTAATTTTTCATCTATACAAGACCCTTCAACGTTAGTTCATTCGACTGAGATGGCCAAAATTATCCAGCTGTCAGGCACTATTATAATAATCATCCCCTCAAACAAATCTCGACCTTTTAGATGTATGAACAGGACAAACAGAGGCAATATATTTTCGAAGATGTGCCATTTTCCTGCATAAAATGTTCTTTAAGGATGAAGTTTAACCTTTGACGCAAAAACACCGATGGCGCAAAATTTCAAAACTGTAGACAGTCGGACCCTTCCGAGATAATCGGAGCCCTCGGTACTCTGTGCCAAAGTAATATAGCTCAGAGCAATCTCCACCTAAATCGCCTTTAGATTTGAATAATTTACTTTGAATTCAAGAACGAACTTTAGATTGCCACTCACGCCATGTATGGTAGCAACGGCATGCTGGATTTGTTTTATTTAGCACTTCGAAATCATATCTTATAAAGTTGCAAATATCTGGGCTGGTGTGAGCATAATTAGAAAACTAATAATTTACCTTATAACATGATTTAAGGTTTCCTTTAAGGTGGCTCCCTACAGTTATTCTTGTTTAAGCAATAATTCCGTAAAACAGGCTTATTCGTGCAGAACAAGAATTCTTTTCGACTTGGTGGCAATATTGGTCACCTAAGGAATATTTCGAACTAGATTTAGACGATGTCAATGTTCCCATGGCAACATGACGACAGCATAAAGCCTTCCAATTTAACTCATAAATGTGCCGCTATCTCAAAAACGATGTCGGTGACCTATCTTTTTTATTTCATATATCAATAAGGAATGATGCTCTGCAACTGTGGTGAAAGTTTAAAAAAATTCTGTAGTGTGTGATTTTTTTAAAAGCGAAAAATTTATTGCGAAATTTCCACACTACAGATTTTTTTAAAATTTGGAATTTATAAGATTTACCGCAAAGTAAATTCGTGGTCAAAATTTGAAGATAGGTCACCGATGAAACTAATGAGTAAAATGCAAATAAAGTTAGAAAATAGCCTCGTGTAACTCGAGAAATTCCCCTATTAAAAAGCGTCGCTGACTAGTAAAAGATTGTACGCGGGCGCAGAACGAGTTTTCCTTCGGCAAAATCGAGCCGCAATTTATTTACTGTTTTGTTCGAGGTTTTGTTTTTGTCAACTTTTCGATTTATTTGAGTGCTATGGACAGCCAAGGATTATTGTGAAGGATTAAATCGATGAAAACAAGGTTGAAGCTAACTCAATCTATGAGCTGTAACAGCCTATTAACAGGTGGACGTGTTTTTTGTTTCATGTTTGGTTTTGTACTTTTTGCTAAAAATGAACAATTAGGCTATGAAACTGAAATATATTTCTGTTTAAATATAATCACTTTAATCTTGTAGAAACACGACTAAAAACGTGAACCTTTTTTTGAGAAGTAAACAACTTTTTCAGTAAACGTTTGTATGCAATTTTGCAAATGTTTTGCAGTTGAGTCAGTTGACAGTGTATAAAAAAAAATTTAAAATATTGTATCGTAGCTATTTTTTGGTCTAGTGATATTCGTATCATATGTAGAATTACTGTATAGACTCGCAAGTGATTTGGCACTCAAAACGAAGTATTATTCAACGCTTTTTTCCATTAGAAACCTTTCAGAAATAGCTTTATTTTAAAAAAAGCATGGTCAATTTTTGTTTTGTTTTGATCATGCAGTTGCGTGGGATAGCACGTACTTGTCCCGCGAACATCCCGCACGGAACTGTAGGGAGCCTCCTTAAGAAACAAAAATGAGCGAATTTTTGTAGACATTTCCATATTTTGATACTGTACAATTGCAGGGTTCGTAGCGGTCTTTGAAATCCTTGAAAGTCTTTAAATTGAATGCAGGTCCTTAAGGTCTAATTAAAGTAGTCTTTAATAAGACTAGTCTATAGTCTTTAGTCTTTTCTAATTGAAAAGTCTTTAAATTGTGTGGAAACGCGCGAAGAAAGTCTTTAAAAGTCTTTAAGAGCAGATTTTTTTGTATGTTACGTAACACGCGCTCAAAACTAATGCGTATATAATATATTACTTGAGGTTATGACTAAATTCAAAATTTCTAGTTTTCGATACGTTTTTCAATCGGCAAACAAACTTAAAAAATATGTTTAGCAGCGGCGGCGGAACAGATTTCAAAATTTTTTTCCGAAATAGACTTTTTTTAAACAGAATATTGCAAATTTGTCCCCTCATACCTAAATTTTCAAAAAATAACCTAAATTTTTCCGTAATTATCAAAATTTTTTCAAAAAATTCAAATTTTCTGGGGGGGGGGGCTAAGCACCCCCCCCCCACTTTTACTTCTGGGGGGGGGGTAGCTAACTCTATAAACTAGAGAATGAAGCTAAAACAAAGTAATTTTGAGAGGAACGCCAAAAAGATTTTAGGTTTTGAACACTTTTCATTGCAAATACGTGACATTGAAAAAAATTGCCTCTTAAATTCTTTAGTGAGTGTTTGATTATACGATTTCCTAGCTAACAAAATAGGTTGATTGAAGAACAAGGTTTTCGCAAATATCGACGAAAAGGCGCATTGTAGGATGTGATTTAACGGGATTAACGGGATTAATTACCTGGTAAAAATGGTGCTTACACTCGCAATTTTTAGACAGCTGATTGCTCTGAAAGGTCTTTGAAAAGTCTTTGAAAATAGGCAGAAAAAATGTTTGAAAGTCTTTGAATTTTTTTGGTCTTGGAGACTACGAACCCTGCATTGGTCCATTTTTAAATTCGAATGGTTATATATAGTAATGTCCTTGCAAGTGACGTCGCAACACATAATTCGACAGATTTGTTTGACTTTCGCCATTTTGAGTGGCAAATGTTTAGAGCTAAATAATAGCATACACGTCATCCATTAACAGTCAAAATTCCATAGGTTTATCACTTTTATTTACTCTGATTAACACGAATTAAGAAAGGCAATTTTTTTGCAAATTCAGACACTCGTACCTTGCTGTCCGTTATACTAAATTCGCGCGATTTCTAAGCGTGACGTGATATTCCCGCAAGACCTGAATATACATAGCCACTTTGGAAAAAATTCTTTCATAATTTTGGGAATTTTATAAGTAATACTATTCAGAAAATTGTTGACCATAAAGGATTTATTTTATATACCCTTCATACACAATGTTAATGTAACGTCAAACTACACCTGTATTGCACAAAAGTTCATTGTAATTGCCTGTGCAAGAAAGAAATACAGTATGCAACGGAATACAATCCTAGATAAGCAAACCTCAACCTCGTTCCCAGGGTCTTTCTTAGAACGACGCGAGGCGAAGGAAAGACCCTGGTTTCAATCTGGACACGTGTCACACAGATTCTGGGTGAAACGTAAAATTATACTATGGGTATAGGGTCGGAGAGGAGCGTGTTTGTCGCGTTGTAAAAATATTGGCAACTTTGTGTGATGAAATTTAAATTTGCAACACGAAATCGTGAAGAGAACTGCAGTTAAAAACTAATATTTATCGTGATCTGACTTTCTACTCTATAATCTAGTGTCGAGTTGCAATTCAAGCAAGTTGGATCCAGATTTCAACTTATAGACTTGTCAAAGCCTGGGCGGCGTGGCATTAAGCCTACATGAAAATATATATCTCTAGACCGACAAATGCGGTTGTTATTTATAATATTGTTAGTATTGAAGTCTGCCCTGACACTCGAACAAAAATAATTTATTTATTGATGATATGTGGAATTGCAACAAAATAGCGAGATCCGTTTTGATTTCCGAAATATTGCCAAGACGCCAACTGTATCCAGATTGTTAATCATAAAAGCTTTATTAAAAAATTTAAAGCCCGTCAAAAGACTATAAAATTTCCTGCATTGGCCCTTGGCATTGCTGAAACTCAACGATCATGGTATATGTCAAAGTCTAGCTGCCTGTTGAAAATCTACGGTATTAAAATCATACATCAAAGTCAAAGATAAGTCAAACGACAATATATTATATATGTCTTTCAATGAGCACTGTTTAGTAGTGCATGTTTACCACATTTATAAATTTTATAAACAGCTTTCGTTTTGACACAAGCTTTAATTTTTTGCTTTACTGTATATATATTCTTAATAATACAAGTGAGATATAAAATTTTTTGCTTTGTGGAATAGAATCCCGTTACTTTTTAATGGACAGCTTGTATCGTCTCTATCATATCCAGGATTGCTTGTGTGTATAAAATGCATGTATCACTATGACACTACCAAATAAATATACAAATATATTTGAGAGCCTTGTTTTACTTAATAGTAGTATAATGACTAATGAATTAGTGATAAACAGATGATTCACAATGAAAACTTTAAAAATGTTAGTAGAAGTACAAAACTCGAAAATTTTATGTCTATTCGTATGGCAGTCTGTGCGCATCTGACACTGCAAATTTGTGATATAGATTATAGTATATTAAGAAATTATTATGATTAATAGAGACCAAGAAAAAGGCTAAAGCCTGACTATAATTACCGAATACGAATTATGTACTAAATCCAAAATTTTAAAGATAAATCGCTGTTTATTACACTGGCCTGTAAGGCCAAGTGTCTTAAATCCCCTTTTTTCTGTTTTTTTCGTAGTCGAGAAATCGAGTTTGGGTTAGCTCATCGCAGGCTCAGGGTGCAACGATTAAGCCAAAATGCCATCGATTCCCTCGGTTCCATGATTTATATAGCATAGTAATAAGCTCGTATATATGTACGTAATAGCCGACTCATGCCATGCTTGTGGTACATTTTTCGTTTATTAGCCTATACACTTGTATACGCACGCGCACAATTCCGAACTGCAATGGCGGTTTTCACAATTTGGTTTTCACAGAGTGATCAAACTATATCAGTACACAGTTTCGTTGAATTTTCAAAGAATTGTGCCGGTTTCCTATGTATTTTACGTTGCGTCGTACTCTGGACTTTCTTGCGTGTTGAATTAATGTGTCTTTCTTTGTGTAATGACTCGAAAACCACAAAATATAATATTTAGTACTCCACGAAATATAATCCGCGCGAAAAGCTTTGTGGTTGCTATACTAAAGATAAAGCGTGCGTTCAAAATACCAACAAGAACTAGAACTATTATTGTATCATTTGTATGGTTCTCATTTGCTAGACTTGCCACAAGTCGACCTCGAAGAAACGCATTTCGTTGGTCAACTTGTGGCAAGTCTACTAATTTACAATAACATTAGTTCGACGCGAATTTTAATACAAGTATGGTATAATATTTCATAATACAACTAACAATGCAAACTAGCCATACATTTTGCCGAACATAACTTCGGCCCCTTTGGACATATCATGTTTTTCGTGATAATGTTATTGGAACCAGAATCGAAAACACTATTTATAGTGTTATTTTCAAGCTTGTGTCTTGAGATTTTCATCTTTTATTTCGGTATTTACAGAATATTTATATTTTTAGCGCGGCCCATGAAACGCATATGAAAACAACGCGCTGTTTGGAAAAACCGGAAATCGATTCTGCAGGTCGGCATGATTTGAACGTGCATCGATCTCCATTACGTCTCCCGAAAAGGTCTTTTATTTTTTTAAAAAGTCCATAAAATTTGCTTGCGGTTTAAGATTTGTATTCCTGCCTTTTGCACCATAGCACGTATCTCGTTATTTTCAGGCCAGTGTGAACGCCTGAGCAGGCGTCTTGTTTTAAATATGAATCGCTGATAAATCGACATTTCTCTGTTTGGCTAATATTGGGCTCTAGTCCTAGACAACACAATACTGTTTATTTTAAAAATCTTATAAACAAGACGCGTCGTAACAAGTAAATCTGTGCAAAGCATATCAACGTTTACAAGAAAGGACAAATCTATTTTAAATGATGACCAGGCTGAAAAGCCCATAAACGTTTGTTATATAAAACCGCGCTCGAGTGTGAAGAGAGCATTGAATAACAACACGAGAGAGCACTGCGAGTAACGATTTGCTTGGTTTCTTGACTTGACTGTTGGTAAAAATGTAAGAATGCTCTTGCAAATTCAAAGCAAATAAAATAAACAAAAATTAGCAAGTACAGTATTTTGAGCTTATAGTAATTCGCAAAATTTATGTTTTTAACTGTTAATAAAACATAATATCCTACGGGAAGCATGTAATTTGATACTTTCCCCACACCCCCTCGGGCGCTAAATTTTAGACGAGGCACGTGACCAGCCGATACTAGGGTCTTTCCTAAAGACCCTGGGAACGAGGTTGAGGAAACCTGCGCTATATTAGAATATTTTACTGCTATTGTAATGTTATTACACTGTACTGCATTGCATTGTACTTTATTGACGTTTCTATCCTAACATTTATTTTTTCTTCTGCAGAGGATGTAGATCCTTCAGTTGGTAAATTTCGTAATATGGTTCAAACAAGTATTGTGCAAGTTAAGGTATGTTATGCTATATACTCTATTCTCTATTGTAACTCCACAGGAATGGGCGAAACAACTTCCTCTCGAAAGGTGTTTCGAGAAAAATGTGATGTGTGTTTTGGAAAATATAATTGGTTTAGAAGTTATTTGAATATATTGAATATTTTCAACTTCAATACTGGGCGACGCCGAACAGGATTGTCTACGATGTCGTCCATGAAAAGGTCGCATAGGATGTTATCAATAAAAATAGGTACGCTAAGCGTACATGTATCTGCTCATGGTGAGTGGCTGATTGCATTGTTTTCGATATGTGATAATTGATATGTGATAATGAGGGTAGATGGAACACAAATCAACTGTTTATGCCAAGTAAATATATTATCAAATAGGTCAATACTCTCGTATTGGACAAGACTATTGGGTTATTTTGCGCTTGATAATAAAAACAAGGTTTCGTTTTTTTGTTACCATAGCCACTAATATGGAAACAATATATATATTACAAAAACCTGCTCGAAATGGTTAAAGTCTTTTTGTTCTGTGTTATCCAGGAACCTCGCCATGCAATTAAACTAGGCAGTATGACGGAGAGTATTACGAAAAGAATGAACAGTTTTGCTTATAAAGAAGAACTATACGCAGATCTTCCATCTCTTGCCGATCACGAACACGACTTTTCATTACATCCGGTACAGTCCGGAAGTAGAGTGACAGCTGCACCGGAAGTTGAGGGACCTGAGTATACAGATGTGGATAGAACTGTACATGAGAACACTTTTGCACCGTCCATGCCACAAGAAGCACCGAAGAAGAAATACGCAAAAGAGGCGTGGCCTGGCAAGAAACATGGCTCATCACTTTTAATGTGAAATTAGTACTATAACAATCGTGCGCTTATTGGTATTATATTGAGCGGGTCCCGACTAATCAATTAATCGACGACCACTGGATGTGCACGATATCATTGGCCTTCAGTGTGGATTATAATGATCGGCAATCGGCTATTTGCCGAACAAAAATACTATATGTATAATCGATCAACTTTATTTTGCACATTTTGACCGATCAAATAAAATAGGCTGTTTTCATTTAAATTGTTACTTGATTAATACTAAAGCGTAAAAGCGAGAGAAGGAACACAAAACATTTTTTTCTTGGGTTCGCTGTGACAATCAACAAAATCACATCACAAGTTTATGGTACCAGACATGCACAAAACAGGAGTATTTTTGCGGTGGGGGAGAGGGGGGTAGGGAAAAATTCCCCCAAAGAGGCATATAACCTTCAGTATAAAAAGGGGTAATCACTTGGATTTCCAGACATCATTTCTATCCTCTCACTTGGAAATAGGTGAATATAGGAAATGACGTCTGAGTTTGTGACCATAGGAGGAGGGAATCCTCCAAGTAAAAAAATCCTGAAATTTGGGGGGGGGGGGGAGCTTCCACCCAAGTCACAAACCTAAAGTGCCCCTGACAAAATTTTAAAAAAATATCCATGAAACCAAGAATTTTTCAGTTGTACGGGTCTTTGGAACTGGTTATCAAAAATTCAGTAATGTGATTGATCATTCGGGAAGTGATCAGCAGAAGCTATCATCAAATGGGCAATTCCAGCTTTTAATTTATGCGTGCATGGGGTGACGAGAACTCGGGAAATAAGGTATCATACTGCTGAGTATGCTGAAAATTTTCAACAAAAACTGCCGAAACAACCGAAATATTTCAATATTTACAAGTATAATAGCTTATACTTTTATTTTTTCAGCATAATCAGTAATATGATACCTTACTCCCCCCCCTGCACTCATAAATTAAAAGCTGGAATTGCCTATCAAATAGTTCGCCAATTAAACATAAATATTGAAAAGTTGGTCGACCATTATTTGCCAATGTACGAGCAACTGTACACGCAGTTGATCGGACATTTGTCAGACCCAAGCGAAATTGTTATAATCCACACTGTTGGCCTTATAAACTGTACATACTAGAGTATTCCAAAAAGTCGTGGATGTACCAAGTGTTATTTCATAAATGAAAGGCCCATGACGTTGAACAAAATTCGACTTTTTTAGAAATATACAACATGCCATATGTATATATATAGCTATATGTAGTTATAGGAACAAACTGCAATGACCTAAAAAGCGATTTTTGATATCATGCTTCTGCTGAATTTTGTCGGTCGCTGGACTTCACCACGACTTTGCTCAGTAGCAGTGAGCAGATTTGATTGGGCATGGTCAGGTGTTTGAGTGATCGGTCAAACCTGCAAAGTTTGTCTGATACAATGACGCACTGTAGATACGAAACAAAATAAAGCAATGGAAAGAATTTTCCGTGGTTATATTTTTATGAGAATGAAATTGCTGTATGCTGGCCATTTGATAAATTTCCCATTATTCATTTTATTCTAAAAAGTCAGCCTTTCGCATTAAAAACCCGACGAATTTCCCATCTATTAACTCAAAATATGATTACAACTTTTAAATTTTGTGCGCGAGCCATTTTTAGTTTGTTGGAAAAGACACACCCCCCTGGTTCACAAAATTTGAGTTCGAGAAATTTTTTTCATTATTCTACATTATAAGTGCCCAAAAAAGCTATATACATAAAAACGGACACAAATAGGTGTTTTGCGAAATTGAGAGCAATTTCAAATCTGTTCAGTTTTTTTTATATACACCCTGTATATTCACAAAATATATTCATACAACAACGTGTTACGCGTAACAGTGCGGGCGTATCTTAATTCCCAGTTAGCTTCCTTTTATTGTGCCAATAAAATACATTTAAGGTAAAGCACGTGTTAACATTTCAACATGGTCAGTTTTTAATGAGCTTGAATAACTGCTTCTTATCCTGGACATTTATTATAATAAAATATATTGAGGTAAAGCACGTGTTAACATTTCAACATGGTGAGTTTTTAATGAGCTTGAATAACTGCTCCTTATCCTGAACATTTATTATGCGTATCCCAAAATATTTAATGATTCACCCTAGTATGTATTACTGTTCGTTTTTACAGACATTATTCAGATTGTTAAGTCGCCAACTTTCGACAGATTTCTGACAACAGAACATAGATTTACAAACGCATGCAAAGCGGAATATTATTTGTCCTGTACTGTTGTGGACTGATACATACAAAAAATTAATAATGATTAAGTACTATATGTCTACTTCCCAGTACTATGGGCGCTTTCCATTTAATGGCCTGACCGGTCAGACCCGAATTTTTGTCTCTGTATCAATGGAAAGATCTGGTCGATGTTTCTAAAATATCTAGCGAAAATGGGCCTCATTCTAATTTTATCTAAATTTTCAGGTCAGATAGGTCCAAAGCCCAAACGTTTTGTGTTTCATTCACCAACTTGGTCTGGCCGTGTTAATGGAATGCGCCCTATGTCTACTTCCAAATACTATAAAAGCGCTGCGGCCTATACAGCTGTCTATGGTCCGTCTACAAGTAGGTCCAAAATGTATCATTATAATGCTATAAGTTAGTTATCAATTGCAAATGCTCCAGGTTCTCGCAATTCTTCGACAAACTTCAGAACTAAATTCTTGGTTACATGCGGCATTAGGCAAATATGACAATAGATCCTTTCTTCGAACGTGCCATCCACAGTTTTCACTTTCATCGGTTTCGAACCCAAAGAATAACGGCGCACGATATCTTCCCTTGGTTTTCTGAAATAAATAAACAATGAACCAGGTGTGTGTGACACCCACAAGTCCAAGGAAAGTTCCTCTTGGAGCTCTTGTAACATTTCCAGTGAAAAGGCCACCATTTGCACTCCGTCTGCGGCTATTTCTTTAAAATCGTCGTAAGATTTCTTTGAAAGCAGATCCCACATGACTAATACACTGTGTCCGCCTCTGGATCCAGACAGAGAGCTATCCAGACCACCGATTAACAAAGGTTGGTCAAGAGGTCTTACTTGATCGTTGTTTCTCATCATAAATACTGCAGAAGGAACAGGGCAGCCAAACCACTTGTGTAGACTCATTGCAATAGATTTCACTTCAGGAATACGGAAATCAAATACTGGAAAACCATTTGGAAACACATTGTCAACCAAACCTTCATCTATTGCCATTTCGAGAAACCGGAGTTGGGCTCCGCCTAAGGCGCCGTCAATATGAAACCAAAATCCATTGCGAATATCAGATTTAGTTGGGTGTTCTGGAGAATAAACGCGGCGTTCATACATACCATGTTGTTTCAAAATTGGCACCAGTTGATTGATGGCAGCTTGTGGATTATCGTTAGCTCCTTTAAATGTGGTACCGGATGTAAAAACTACCAGCGGAGGAAAGCCTCTCGATACGAAGGCGGTGACGAGTTTCACGAGACAAGGGATGCTGATTGAGCCATCGGCTTCTACAGGTACTGCATGTGGCCAACCGTTTTGATCGAGAAATTCATCACTGAAACTACTAGGGTAGTCGTCTGGGTATTTCAACGGACAAGAAAAATTTCCACTGCCAATATCACAGAATGTTTTCATCTGTAACACTCGTAATGCCTTTTCAAATCCGTGATAACAATCTTCAGCAAGGAACACAACCGGTGTAAAATTGTTCGGATTGTCCTTCCGAGGTGTATGAGTTAACTTTTCATTGCGATGATCGTGAGATGCAACATATTCATTAAGCATAGAATGCCCGTGCATTTCCGTGATTGGTTGATTCGGATCAACATCTCTGTCTGGCACTTTGGAGCCGTCAAGATTCAGCATGGGATGAAGGAGTGGCATGCCGGCTAAATAATCCCTTGCGTTGAACAATGCGAGAATATTTCCTTCGCTGCTTCCCATGGCCGTTACATAACCCCAGTATGCACGTTCCGCCTCGTTTGAATGGAAAGATTGCTGTACCCGCCATAATTTAGCGAAATAATCCAGCACAGCACATTCCATGACTTTAGTGTTCATGGCGTCTTGTGATGATGGTGAGAATGGATCGCCATCATTGTTGAGTGCGATATTCAAGAATGGTTTCGCTTTTTCGGAATCAAAACTTTGGTTAATCTGAAAACCTAGAAACGTGTTTTGATAGGAGAATAAGTGGTTGTGGAGCTGGTTCCAAGCAGTCTTTCTTTGCTCGAGTGGAAGGCCATTCTCAGACAGCGTTGCATCTTCTTTGCGGGGTACGGGGTACCAAAGGTACTTATCAGAAACTTTGTGGCTATTCTTTATCAGATTAGTGATCCTCTGTCGTGCCGTATGCATTGTCCTAAAGGACAGAGATTACATTGGTCAAGAGCAATGGAATATACACATAAATTTGCCAAAACCTTCGCGAATTGCGGTTATTTATACGTATAGTAATAGAGTTGGGATAATAAATCAATAAAAATATATATATATATATATATATATATATATATATATATATATATATATATATATATATATATATATATATATATATATATATATATATATACCACATGATTAATTAAGTTTGTGGGCACCTCGCAACAACTTTGGAACCTCAAAGAAGTTCGTAAGGAAATATACCGAAGATTGGATTGCATTTTGATTAGTGCGAACGGTAAACCAGAGCGCTAAAAGCACCATGTAAATGCCCAAACATGTTTCTGAACTGCAAGGTAAATTTAGGTAAGGCAAAGAACAATAATTTAGCCCACATATTACACCTTAGCGTGAATGTTGTTTTATTATAGACTATGACTAGCCAAATACGCAAATCGAGTGAATAATCGCGTATTTTGTTCAGTTCTACTTATAAATTCAGGCAATAACTCTAATAGACGACTGGCCAACATTCAGAAAGTTACAGTCTGATTGTATTTTGTTACAAGCTGCCAACTGCCTATTTTTACAGCTTTTAAAAACATTGGCGAACGAGACTATAGCTATATAATTGGCACCTCTGATTTTGGCTTTACATCCGTAAATTTGAGAATTTTAAAATTTTGCCAAATAAAGCCAACATGTTGACTATACCATTAGAAAGATCGCAAAAAACTATAACCCAAGATATGTAATTAAGCGAGTAGCGCGAATTTCAAGCCACTAGTATTGAGTTAAAGGAGTTTAATTAAAGTTGGCAAAATAGTGACTATATTTATTAAACATCAATTTCAGGGATGTCGCGAAGCCATCAACATTGGGGGGGGGGGGTTGACCAACATTCCCTAGGATTTTGACCAAGTAGTACAAATTTTTCCCGAAAATGCTGTCGACGGGGGGTGGTCAAAAAAAATTTCCGGACTAACATAGGCATATTGAACATTTTTCGGCCAAGATAAGCAAGGCTTCCAATTTTTTCAGCGCAAACATAACAAAAGCAACTTCGACCATCAGTTTTATCCCGGGTTTTACCTTCAATTTTAAGCAAATTTCTGTTCCTTTTTGACCAACTTTGGGCAAATACCTGTTCCATTTTGACCAACTTTTGAATTATTGGGGGGGGTGTTACACCCCCCACACCCCCACTATAGCGACGTCCCTGATCAATTTGCGCATTTTCTTCATTTTTGAACTTTGCCGAAATCTCAGAATCTGCTATATGCAAAAATCATGCTACTCGTCTAAATGTCTAATGTCTAAATTTGCGTCTAAATGTCTAAATTTTCGAAGTTTCTAATGGTTCAGTTTATTTTTGTTAAATGTGAACTTTTTGAACATCATTGAACTTTTTAGAGGAAAAATTAAATTCTCAATTTTTCGGCTATATAAAGCCAAAATCAGGGTTGCTAACATAACTTTACAAGGTAAAGTTCTAAAATATGAAGCGAGCGATAATAGTATAACTGCAGTTCTTGTTTCCAAAACACTTCGGTCTCAAGAGTAAAATAAAACGACATGAAAATGGATGCATATTGCATCTCTATTATGAAAGAAATAAACTATACCGAATTTGTATGCGTTCCGCGGTGGTATACAATATCGTGCCCACAGCATGCGGTTCTTATGTTCGACGACAAGAGCCAATTTAGTAGTTTAGTACAGATCTGATCTAAAACTCCACACGAGTCAGAACACGAGTGAACACGAATGGAACACGAGTGAACAGCAGTGACACGAGTGAACACGAATGGAACACGAGTGAAATATGATAAGATCATATCCACAATCATATACTTGAAGTTGCATACTATAAGATGACATACTAAACTACCAAAAGCTCTCGTTGTTGAACACAAGAACCCAAGCGGCGGGGGAGAGAAAAAATTTTCGGACCTACCATTTTCAGTAACATTCGAACTAATCTACCGTAATTTGTAGAATTTTTCAGTAATATTTTCGTAAAATTTATCAAAATTTTAGCTACAACTATTACTTTTCAATAAATTATATATAAAATGTTTTGCTGAATTACTTTTTTTGCCCGACGAGCATGTCCTTAAAATGGTTAAAATGGTAAAAAAGTTACGCCCTGATAAGAACCGCAGGCTCTGGGCACTAGATTGTATACCTTGATGTTTTTTGTCTTAATTTGGGGAGGAATATGTTTGATACAGTTCAAGTTTGGAAAATAAACCATTACACAGTTAGTTGTGATATTTCCAATTTCTCTGCGTGCCCTAAAGGCATTGCACGTAGAACCGCGTGGGAACAACAACGGCCTACCAACATTTATTAACAAAAATACCCGTATAAATTATATATCAAGTTCACAAGAAACTTCTTTTGAATCGCCCTTCTCCCCCCTCTCACATATCCTTGTGCACTGCACTGCCATGCCGTAACATCACAATCCCTGCAAGAATCAATTTTACTTTGTTCGTATTGACCTATTAATTAATAAGTCGTACGTATTAGTGTTTTAGTCGTTTAAGACTCGTATGTCACTCGTGTTCCATTCGTGTTCACTCGTGTTCACTTGTGTTCTTACTCGTGTTCACTCGTATGTCACTCGTGTTCCATTCGTGTTCATTCGTGTTCCATTCGTGTTCAATCGTGTTCACTTGTGTTCCGACTCGTGTGGAGTTTTAGATCAGATCCAGCAGAACTGTCATAAAAAAAATTACATGACGAGTTTTTTGACACTCTCCTATAATTCATTGCAAATTATCTTGCGCTATACTCAATTTTATATCTGTTAACCATGGTTCGAAATATTCGGCAATTAAATGAAATATATATTTCTATTTTTAAAGTTAACTTCAATCTAGCATGGTATATTGCAGAAAATTAGTGCAGTATCATGCAAATCGCAAGATATATACAGGTATATCGCGATATAATTTATTCAGGTATTCCTGTACGTTTGTTTTGTCTAGTTCATTGAGCTATTCTTTCGTTTAGGTGCGGCTCAATATACTCAGTGCAAAATGGAACTTACTGTGGGGCTGTGATCGTAATGAAAATATTACAGCTACTATAGTCCGTGTGTTGTGACCTCGAAAAGTGCCTAGAAATATTTTTACGGGAACTAACACTTTCGAATACGCGGAGTTCAAATCCGAAAAGTTCCCACTCCGTAGAACCGCAGTTTTCTCACAAAATGCTATTTTGTCCGGCTTCACTAATTTCACAGCAAATTTTTTCATTGTTCAACGACACGGATCGATGAAGAAACACGATTATGTCACTCAAAAGGACCAATTTCTATTAACCATTCTTCCTTTTAACAAAAGACCGGTTTTGCTCGAATTATTTTGAGTTATGCAATCTTGTGCGTGTTGGACGTAAACGTCATTATCTTGTCTACAACTTTGAGAAGGTACAGATAATTCCTTCTAATATCCTTAGTTCTGGAACTATCTCTATAAAATCACATGGACGTTAATGTTAAATCTTTGGGCTATGTCTCTGGGCCGAGAAATAATTCCTTACATGCGATCAAAATATTTTATACAAAGATGTAAAACGGTAATCTATATGTAATGGATCAGCATTTAAATTTCCAACACAGTTTCCAAGACGTAATTCAAGAGATAACTTATCAATGCATTTCAACTATTACATCAGTTGGTGTTACACTGTGCGATAAGCGAATATTATTGGAAAGAGGGCTTCCATATACGTTGAAATCACTAAATAAACAGCTCATGCACACATTTCTTCACTTCGTCTTAAGTTTGCAGAGCATATTTTATACTTTGAGACTGATCTTTGTCTTTGATTTGACCTTTTATTCTTATAGTTTAAGGTTATTTAAGATTGATTCTGCCTAAGTGTTCTACCAGCAACCAATCGACAATATTTCATTTTAGCGTTGTCTTTGCCGTTGCGTTGGCTTCGCGGTACTTTTGTTTTAAATACCTTGATCGCGTTAAAGGAGTTATTTTTCAGGCCAGTGCCATAGCCAGAAGACTTCGCATTCATGTCCTTGTGATTTTATAGACATATCTCTAGAACTGAGGATTTTAGAAAGAATTATCTGTACTTTCTCAAAGTTGTAGACAAGATATGTTGTTTACGTCCAACGCCCATAAGATCGCATAACTCAAAATGATTCGAGCAAAACCGGTCTTTTGTTAAAAGGAAGAATGGTTAATAGAAATTCGTCCTTTTGAGCGACATAATCGTGTATCGTCATCGATCCCTGTCGTTGAACAATGTAACATTTGTCTTGAAATTATTGAAGATAAAATAGCATTTTGTGAGAAAACTGCGGGTCTACGGAGTGGGAACTTTTCGGATTTGAACTCAGCGTGTTCGAAAGTGTTAGTTCCCGTAAAAATATTTTAGATCTAAGACATGCTTAATGAAAGTGAACGATATCGGTCACAACACACGGACTACCAGTCTCCCTAATTTTCAATTTCGTTTGCTCGATCGCCTCAGTTCCAGAGATATCGCTATAAAATCACAAGGACATCAGTTAATGCGACGGCAAAGACAACGCTAAAATGAAATATTGTCGATTGGTTGCTGGTAGAACACTTACGACAGGATCAATCTTAAATAACCTTATAAACTATAAGAATAAATGTTCACATCAAAGACAAAGATCAGTCCAAATGAAAGTATAAATTATGCTCTGTATACTTACGACGATGTAGAGAAATGTGTGCATGAGCTGTTTATTTGGTGATTTCAACGTATATGGAAGCCCTCTTTCCAATAATATTCGCTTATCGCACAGTATAACACCAACTGATGTAATAGTTCAAATGCATGATGATAAGTTACCTCTTGAATTACATCTCAGAAACTGTGTTGGAAATTTAAATGCTGATCCATTAAATAAGATTACCGTTTTACATCGTTGTATAAAAATTTTGATCGCATCAAAGCAATTATTTCTCAGCCCAGAGACATAGTCCAATAACTTAACATTTAACGTCCTTGTAATTTTATAGAGATAGCTCCAGAACTAAGGATATTAGAAGAAATTATCTGTACCTTCTCAAAGTTGTAGACAAGATATGTTGTTTACGTCCAACACGCATAAGATAATTGCATAACTCAAAATGATTCGAGCAAAACCGGCCTTTTGTTAAAAGAAAGAATGGTTAATAGAAATTGGTCCATTTGAGTGACATAATCGTGTATCGTCATCGATCCGTGTCTTTGAACAATGAAAAAATTTGCTGTGAAATTAGTGAAGATAAAATAGCAGTTTGTGTCACAGAAAACTGCGGGTCTACGGAGTGGGAACTTTTCGGATTTGAACTCAGCATGTTCGAAAGTGTTAGTTCCCGTAAAGATATTTCAGATCTAAGACATGCTTAATTATGAAAATCGTTTTCTAGGCACTTTTCGAGGTCACAACACACCATAGTCACTCTACTCGAAGAGTGACTATGAACACACGGACTACATGTGTGACTCAGACATGAGCTTTTTGCTGCCGTAGGGAGCAAACTAATCTCGACAACGCATTTTGACGTAATGACTAGAACCAGCTCCCTTGACCGAGTTATAACAATCGGCAGCTTGGGTAAAAATATACAAGAAATTTGGATTCTGATGCTCGGTAATTGCCCGGTAGTCGCCGTGAAGCTCTCGCTCTGTACATTCCGCCATGATGAAAAATAAAAAATATAAAACATTGATAACTTCTTACTGATTAACCGAACGCCAGGATCTGTACCGACGAGAAATATCGGACCGAGGTCTTTTTTGTACAGACCGAGTCCATAGGGCAAGGTTTGTACAAAAAGACGGAGGTTCGATATTTCTCTGTACATACCGAGCAAGCGAGGTTAATAAAAAGTTTATTATATGGCATTTATAGGCATTTATATTTGATACAATTAAACAAGAAATGCATGATTTGAAATGTATATTATAGTAGCGTGGTACATATCTGGTCGAAGAAAGCAAAAAAATACCAATGGCAATGTATTCCTTCTTTCCCACTAAAACCATTCGCAGATATCTTATTAATAACAAATTAAATTATAATTTTTAAATTTTCAATTAGTTTTGCTGTTTTGTTTTAAAACGCATCCCGTTATTTCACGTAATGGACCGGCCATTGCGGGAAAATAATGGAAAAGTGCTTATCAGCCACAATCACAGTCCTCCATTTCACGGGAAGTGATGCTTGTCATATATAATAAAAGACAATAATTTCTTTAGTAATTAAAAACAATAATTTCCTTAGAAAATTACTTTTTGAAGGTAAGTTATAGTTATACGGTGTCGACAATGTCTACTTAATTATTACTAGTTATTAGTAATAACTTTATATTCACCGTCTAAATATCTACTATAGGCCCACAGAAATGATAGAATGGTGCAGGCATATACATTGCTATGATTTACGAAGAAAAGACTTGATTTGCCATATGCTTAATGAATATAGATTAAGGTTACCAGTACTGTTTTAGAAGATATCGAAACAATGCAAAATTTGGGCATTGCTTATATTAGAGGATCTTCACATAGCACACAGTCAGAATGGATTTAACCGCCTCTGTACAGTCGATTTCACACTTCATTTTGCCAGCCAAAATGTTTCGAAGTTTTGAAAAGTATTATAATAATAATTATAACTGTGAGTCATTCCAGGTCGTTATTACTCTGGAAGTGACCACACTTGGCTTTGTGTCTAAAGTAGGGTTGGGCAATATTTCGATATTTTGATTTATCGCGAAGGTAGAAACTTGAGTGATGATATATCGAAATTATCGTCATGCTCGATGACTGTCGGGATATTGCTTCGCATGTGTGTATAGCTGTTATAAAATCCTAAAAAATTCTTTCAATTCCCTAGAAAATATAGTTTTTAAAAGAATTAAAACTATTTCCTGAATTAAATACGAATTTAATACGATACAAAAACTAATATTTATGTATTAATCTGCTGAACAATGGAATTGCTGGCTTTGCTTGCGCTGTGTGCCCACGGCATTTGTGCCAGCGGAGACACAATAGACACTGCATAGGCAGTTCTGGCATAGATTAGGAAATGGTTCTGGTTTATGAACAGCAAATATTAGACTAGAAAAAGTATTATTCATATTGCTTTAAATTTGTTGTTTTACTTGTTTTTAATAAGATTATATATAAGCTTACTATGCAATGATACTTGATATTAATTGATGGTCATTGTTTTATTGCATTTATCGCGATATTATCGAATAACGTGATAATTTCCTTGACAATAATCGTGAGATGATTTTTTTAATATCGCCCAACCCTAGTTATTCTAAAGCCGGTTTTCCACTAGACCGAATTTTGCGCGCGCAGTGGAATTTTTCTTTGTCTTATGATTTCTCGGGTGGAACGTGAATTAGAAAAGAGAAAGAGAAATTCCGCTCCCAGCGAAAAAATTCCGCCTAGGCGGAATTTTGCGCGCGGAGCGGAATTTCTCTTTGTCTTTTCTAATTAATTCCACCTGAGAAATCACAAGACAAAGAAAAATTCCGCTCCGCGCGCAAAATTCCGCCTAGTGGAAAACGGCCTTTAAGAATATTGAAATATTCCGCAAATTACTAAAATACCTTAAGGCGGTCTTCCACTAGGCGAACCGAAATTTCTATTGTTCAAATTCAAAAGATTTCTGTTTAGTTCCATCTGAGTGCTTGTAAGACAAAAGAAAATTTCGATTCGGTCGAAAAGTTTCGCCTAGTGGAAAACCGCCTTTAGTGACAATCGCATAATAGCCAAATGTATGATATTATCGGAGAAATAAGCCGTGGAATGATCCAGAATTACTTAATTTCTATTATCGTTTAACATATATGTTATAACAAAATACGATTTTCATTGTTTAAAAAAATTATAATTATAGTTTTATGTTCCATTATAGTGTTATTTAGTTTTCACTTTAATATCCACGGATTATTCTAAAGTAGCTAAACAAATTTTGAACAACCTAACCCAAAGCTTTCGACGCAAGGCAGCACTTTCCTTGGTGTAATAACTTCTAGTTTACAAAATAAACCAGGAATAGCCGTCTGAAAATTGAAGCTAGTAAGCAACAGTTCTTCAACAAAGTTGCAGAAAATATGGTAAGTGCATGTATGATCAGCTGCACTTTAATTTGCAGGATATATTTCAATGTATCACCTTGGCTATCTTTAAAATAGGGAATAGGGAATCAGAGAATGGGGAATCGGAGAATCCGGGATAATATTGAATTGTATAACAATTTATATAAAGAGTGTACAAAAGCTGTGGTATATATAAAGGTATGTATAAAGAGTGTCCAAATTTAGCGCGCTTTTCAGATTCCCAATAATATGGACTAGCTAAATTTTATTCTAGGCAAGGAGAATAGAGTCAATTACAACAGCTAGAAAGAACATAATAAGATTAGTAAAAGTGCAAAGTTTGGTTGCGAAATGTTGTAAAATGCGGAAAATATAGCCTTGCAAAGTTTGAAAATTTTGTATACTGCTTTTGTATTACGAGCGGAAATTCCTACCACATTTTTTTATATTTCACTTGAAATATTTAATGCTTATATGTTACACCTAGTTAAGTTAAAGCATTACGGCAACAATATCTACCAACCTCCATCTCTCAAAGCTTGAATTTTTACAATTTTATCAAAGTTTTGCTCACCAAAAGTCCAAAACTTCGAGGCTGCGTCTTTCAAAAATTTTCACTAAATAAAAGGCAAGTTAAGACCAGTTAACTGTCCAAAACGGTGGGAAAAAAGAGCTAGATGTACATTTTTGGCACTATTTTAAACATATTTTGCGATTAAACTTGCTGTTTCCCTTTCTTATATTAGTTAAAATCCAATATTAAAAATAATGGCGTGAAAGTATGGCGTGGTTATGGCGTGGCATTGCGTGAGCAATTGGTAGTAAGTGTCGCACGCGTCATCTGGCGTGTGCAATTCGTAATCAGTCACGTAAAAATCGCGGACACGAAAATCATAGGGATAGATACAGAGTGAGACATCTGGTATAATCTATCATCTGTGGTGAGGATGACCACCCATGGTTGGTCACCCACGCCCGCGATCAATGATTAACTTTAGACTTCGCTAATGCTTCCCTTTCCCCAGGTGTAAATGGCTCGGGGATTAGAATATTTAGCTGACCTTTGACCTTGTGCAAGGTGTTTGATATTCCTCCTTTTCTACCTCCTGAACATGCATCGTAGTCTTAGGGGCTGTTCACATGATGGAAGGTGGGATGATTTTTGATGTATTGAAATGAGTCACCAGGCTAAACAATAGTTCAAATGCTTGTTAACAGAACTCAAATATTGTAGAGAAGATCTTGTAGTTCAAGAAGATTATTATTGCTGCTTGAACAACCTTTCATTTACAGTTAACTATAATCTATTTCTAGAAAATAATGAAGGTTTTTGCTGAATTGTGCACCATGACTTATTTCAATACATCGAAAACATCCCGCCTCATATCTCATCCTGGCGAAACGGGATCATATAAACAGCCTCTTATTCAGCAAATTGCGCATGTTGCCTTTGATCCCTTGGGGGTGAGGCAGCACTTTTATAGTAACTTCTAGTATTATGCATAGATTGCTAATTTGTCCTCCAGATGCATCGTCACCGGCGCTGTGACGTCATGTGCAATGGGTCTATTACTTTTTTGCCTGAACAAAAATTAGCCTAACAAGCAAGTTGTCTATTGTGTCTAAAGTGAATATCTCCGCGAGTATTTACCCCCTCCCCCCAATTTTAAACGAATACCACCATTGAAATCCTCACAAAATAGCATTTTGAACGGGGGTCAAATGCCATTAAAGCATTAGACAAACCAAAACAATCATACATTTAATACTTTTTGTTTGTGGAAACACCACGTAAATGTATTACTGCAAAGCTTTCGATCCGTAAGCCCGGATCTACATCAGTGCTTAAATATTTAACAAATATTATACCTCAAATTCAAATTGTCTAATGAAAAAACATAATTTGTACCACGTGACAATGTGATTTTTTACGGTATTTCACTCAAATTCATGATTTCGCAATCCAGCGTGAATATTATAGTATCCTACGCTCACGCGTGACTACCACGCTCTGAAACTTGCAATATGGCGTTCGCGAGCTGTTGTTTGTAATTTCGCACAGAAGGTTTGATTTAACCAACGATTTTCAAGACGTATGTTACCTTCAATGACCCAAAGGATACATGCTCAAATATTTTAAAGAGGAAACGTCAAAAACTCATAAGGTATACATAAGAAATTAGAGAGGTTAAGATACCCCGGTTTCGATGCACGGTACGAGTAGTGTCATCTTGTTTTACTGATGTCTGTAATTCGATCATACTTTTTCTGTTTCCTTGCAATTGACAATGATATATAATGCGAAAAATGTGCACCTTAATTACGAGTAAAGGTACAGACATGGACGAAAATATTGCTAGCCAAAATCATGCTACCCGTACACGTACACCGAAACCGGGGTATCTTAACCTCTCTATTAAAAATTGTATTCGCGTAGTTAATAATAATATTCAGCAAGTTTTTAAGTTTATTCTGAACTTAGACTCTTGGTGAGTTCTTTAACTTTCAGTATAATATATCATTTATAGACCCTCCGCTCGGAGGATTCGGCTATATTTCCCTCAGTGATGATATTTTCCTCGGGGCAAAGCCCTTCGGAAAATATCATCACTGAGGGAAATATTACGCCGAATCCCCCTCGCTCCGGGCTATAAATGATAATTATTCGCCGAAGGTGAGGTGATTATCGGGGAATATTCGCCGAGATGAAGTCGAGGTGAATATTCCCCAATAATCACCGAGCCTGAGACGAATAATTGTTTTAGTATTTTTGCACAAGTCTTTTGTGTTTTTGGGACTAAATTTATTTTAATTTCGCTTATTTCTTTATCAGTAACTTCCACAAAACGGCTTGGCCGCCATTTTGAAAATTTTGGTTTTGTTATATTCACCTGTAGGGGAATATAACGGCTTAATACGTCAAATTTGAGCAATCGACTTGTAGGATTTGTTATGTTCACTTGTGCAAAAGTACTAAGACATATTATTAAATATGACATATTACTAGCAGTAATGAAGATCCGGTCTTACGGATCGAAAGCTTTGCAGTAATAAATTGACGTGGTGTTTCCAGTTTCCACAAACAAAAAGTATTATATTTTTTATCGCCATGCAAACCTACAAAGAACTTTTAAGTTTTTATTTACTTTACAAAGAACTTTTAACTTTAAATTCAGAATGTTCGGCCAAGGGTGAGTAAATGTATATGATTAAAATCATACATTTATTCACCCTTGGCCGAACATTCTGAATTTCGAGAAAAAATTTGAATATCGGCTAAACTTTTCGTTATTTTCTCTAAAGGCTATATGAGTAAAATAGTCTTTGCGTTCAAGCGCTTTCATGTAGAAACTTTCGTTGAATACGGCGAGCAGAAATATTTATTTTGATTTTACTTGCACGTTCGAGCCACGCGCTATACTTGGAACTCCCGTAGGCGTAGTCGGATGACGTTAAAATCACACATATATGTGGACTTTATTTATTTATTTATTTACAAATATTTTAAAACGGTAACCCTTCAGTAAGTCTGATTTTCAAGGGGCCGTTTCTATTTACAAAAATATTAATTCTAAAAATTACTAAAATATATATAGACAAACAAAACAATCATGCAAGTTTTATAAGTCGATATATACACAGGCCCACACTCCAAAACTCAAACAAGTGTCATGAAATGACTTATATTGTCTTGAAGATATTGTCAATTGCAATCTTCCAAATTCTAGACTTTGACCTTTAGAAATCGATTTGTGTCATTTCCCGCAAAATCGGACATGTGGTAAAACGCGGACCATTCTCGTATCCAGAGCCCTTCTTACGCGCGGTGCGACGAGGGGCTCTGGCCAAATCCATAACCGGATACCATAAAAACATGGTAAGAAAACAATGTCCGTTGTTAGAACTAGCCAATCAGATGCCAGTTCGGAATATGGATTTGGCCAGAGCCCCTCGTCGCATCGCGCGTAAGAAGGGCTCTGGGTACGAGAATGAACGCGGACTGGACTCAGATTAGGGGCAAACCATTAGAAATCCCGGACTGGACTCTATTAGTAAAACTCGGACTGGACTCTATTAGTAAAACTCGGACTGGACTTTACTAGTAAAACTCGGACTGGACTCTATTAGTAAAACTCGGACAGGACTCTATTAGTGAAACGCGGACTACGGGGACTAGGACCACAATTTCGCAATAAAATTTGATCAAAATAAATAGCAGCGAGCTTTAAAATCCCAACAAGTCTGAAAATAAAGAAAAAAGGATCCAGAGTTGCCAAAGTTTGAGTGGAAACCGTTCCGAAAAAGAAAGGAAGTTGGGTTGCATGCGGTACGTTTAGGTCCGTATACCTAGGCGGAAAATACAAAGGAAAACCAGAAAAAGTGGTTGCCAAAAAGAATAATGTCGAGCGTCCATTAACTCGAAATCCCGTTTCGTGAAAGAAGCCGCACTATTGAACAGTACAAAAAGTCACAGGAACATAATCCGGTTCCTTTGATTTTGTGAAGAACCATATTCAATAATGGTGGAGTATTCTTGTCTTCGATGTTCGCCCATTTGGACTTGCAAAAAGCCTTTGCACTCAGAACATTTTGTCCATTTCGTAGACGACGAGTTTAACTTAGCCTCCTTCGCAGAGTTGCTGCTAACATGTGCCAAGTATGTTGTCGAAGGTTTGAAATATTTGCACAGCAAGAATATCGTTATCATTTAATTAATATTATGAATTAAGTAATCTCTTTGCACTACACTTGTCATTCAGTGCATTTTTTTTTTCAAGTATATGATGTATGACATACTTTATGCCAAAGTATGCAAGCCAAAAAATGCAAGGTGAGAAAAGTTCGGAGAAGCCAAAAAGGCGATAAAAAATGACTTGGTTTGTAAGTCGAGAGACCGACTTGAGCAAAAGTAAGACAGTTTACAAACAACAGCCCATCCACCATAAGCTTCGGCAAGCTCATCTTCATTAAGGGATGATGTGCTGCTCGGTAGTGTTGATTTGAAACTAATATGTTTCCTGGTTTCAGATCCCGGTGAGCAATATTCTTGCTGTGCAAATATTTTAAACCTTCGACAACATCTTTGGCACATGTTGGCAGCAAGGCTTTTTGCAATCCAAAAAGGGGCGAAAATCCATAGGCGTACGGGGGCTGATGCTTTCCAGGGGGCGGTTGAAAATTTGCCCGAATTTTTATGGAGGATTGTAATGAAATTACCTGAATTTAACATATTTTCTAATAAATCTGCCCGAATTTTCTTGATTTTTCCTAGCATTTGCCCGAATTTCAGTGGTTTTCCAAAATTGGGGGGGGGGGGGAGTTGCCCCCTCTGCCCCCCCCTGTTTCGTACGCCTATGCGAAAATCGAAGCAAGAATAATACTCCATCATTATTGATTATGGTTCTTCACAATATCAAAGAAACCTGATTATGTTCCTGTGGCCTTTTGTACTTGTTCAACAGTGCGGCTTCTTTCATGAAACGGGATTTCAAATTGCTAGGTATACGGACCCAAACGAACCGCAACCCAACTTCCTTTCTTTTTCGAAAAGTTTCCACTCAAAGTTTGGCAACTCTGGATCCTTTTTTGCCTTTCCTTTCAGACTTGTTGGGATTTTAAAGCTCGCTGCTATTTTGTCCCATTTTGGCCAAATTTTGGCCCACATTTTGATCCTAATGCGCGTTTTACTAATAGAGTCCAGTCCGCGTTTTACTAATAGAGTCCAGTCCGCGTTTTACTAGTAGAGTCCTGTCCACGTTTTACTAATACAGTCCAGTCCGCGTTTTACTAATAGAGTCCGTCCGCGTTTTACTAATACAGTCCAGTCCGCGTTTTACTAATACAGTCCAGTCCGCGTTTTACTAATACAGTCCTGTCCGCGTTTTACTAATAAAGTCCTGTCCGCGTTTTACTAATACAGTCCAGTCCGCGTTTTACTAATAGAGTCCTGTCCGCGTTTTACTAATACAGTCCAGTCCGCGTTTTACTAATACAGTCCTGTCCGCGTTTTACTAATAGAGTCCTGTCCGCGTTTTACTAATACAGTCCAGTCCGCGTTTTACTAATAGAGTCCAGTCCGCGTTTTACTAATCTAAGTCCAGTCCAGTCCGCGTTTTACTAATAGAGTCCAGTCCGCGTTTTACTAATAGAGTCGAGTCCGCGTTTTACTAATAGAGTCCAGTCCGCGTTTTACTAATAGAATCCAGTCCGCGTTTTACTAATCTGGCCAGTCCGCGTTTTACCAGTCCAGTCCACGTTTTACTATATGCCGCAAAGTCGTACGATACAAAGGTTGCATTGATTTCGCAATTGGACCAGAAATGGAAATACCGTGATAAAAGATGCAAATTTGAAGATACAGGCTCGCTCCTGTTCATATAACACGATCATGTATGTACCGGGTTTATAACTCAAAGTGTTTTTTGATAGCGATTCGAACAAGACTATTACAAAGAAGATACCTCCGAAGGGACCGAAGTTATCTTTGTGCAGACAATTCGTAATTTGATAATATACGGTTTCGCTTGATTTTCAAAGGCCATAACATAAATCGCTACAATTTCGCTATTCCCAGAGTCGTACCATACAATTAAAGGTTGCATTGATTTCGCAATAGGACCAGAAATGGAAATATCGTGATAAAAAATGCAAATTTGACGATACAGGCTCGTTCCTGTATATACCGGTTTACAACTCAATCATGTATATAGGCCTACCGGTTTATAACTCAAAGTGTTTTTTTTATAGCGATTCGAGCACGACTATTGCAAAGAAGATACGTCCGAAGGGGCCGAAGTTATGTTCGGCGAAAGGTATAGCTAGTCTATATTTTTGTTCAGACAATTCGTAATTTGATCATTTGCGATTTCGCTTGACTTTCAAAGGCCATAAATCGCTACAATTTCGCTAATGACTAAATTTACTAAAACTATTGACTAAAGCTAATAACTAAAATGAAGATATGAACATAATGGACACACTTACGATATTGCTCTTTGTAACTTTCAACAGGAAAGGAATTTCAACGCGAAGGAATAAGCTTGAATTAAGACGCTTCACAATGGTGCATTGTATTTATTACATGGAGTGGTATGCACTCGAAAGTTCACGTCACCAAATATGTTCAATAGTGAAAAATTATGACACTAATTAGAGTACCAATTATGCCTGCTGCCGAATGGATTCGGTTCCAGGTTATGGTGAGACTGGATCCTCTTAATTAGCGCCCAATCCCCATAACCAGCCAAAGGAATCATAGATACTTCCTCAAATAAGTATACTGGAACCTTTTCCATTCCCATCAACGACAAGTCAATCTGTCTGCACAGGGAAGTGTAGACTACGTACTAACCCGAATTCAGCACACCGAAAAGGTACCAGGCCAGGGTCTCTTTTAAGAATTTGTCAGTGAAGGAGCCATCATCAATAGAAAGGGACCCAACTAGGAGGTGGTGAACGGGAAAAGTAGGAACTTGTCTGGCCCAGAACAATTTTGTATTTTTAAGTGTCTGGGGCTTGATTTTCGGCATTTTTAGACACAAATATATATATATATATATATATATATATATATATATATATATATATATATATATATATATATATATATATATATATATATATGTATATTTCATCCGCTAGACAAAAATTTGATCATGGAAATACTAAAATATTCTTCTTAACTTAGTTATTCTTCTCTTTTTTGCTTATATTTTGAACAGAATGGACCTTCACTGGGGGAGCATGACGAGCAGCACGTTTTGAAAACCAGCGGGATTTGCAAACTGCGTTTGCATTTTTCAGGAAGCGGGCGCAGCTTACCCACCAACAATTAACGCTATGCGATATCATCAATCCAGGAGAAACTGCTCAAATACAGTGTGAGATCAAACATGTAATAAGTTTAGTTTCAGTTTGAATATTAACCTACATATGTTATATGATATTTTAGGTACAGTTTAGTACAAATAAATGGCTTGATTGTTGACAGTTGACTACAGGATACCGCTCCAGGTGTAGCTAATTCGCAATGCTATTTTGGTTTAGATGCGCAATGCGTTCTTTAGGTATATGGTATTAATATCTCCTTGCTAGTTTGTTTTCCCTTACGGATTGCAATAGGCCTACATTGGAAAAAGGTCGCGCAAGGAGCGGAAAATAGATTACATAATTATACAAGATAATTTATTTTGAAAGGCTATATATTTGCGTTACGTATTTTGCTCCATAATTTTCAAGGGATAATTGTAATACAGACTCTCAATAGCTTCCACTGGTTAAGAAAAATGAAGCATCTTCACACTAAGAAGGACTCTTACAAGGAGCAAAGACTCAGTATTTTGTCGGTTGCGCGTGCCGGCCGTGATTTATAGTGCGACATACTAATATTTAGTGTATACAAGGAATTAGGAATAACACAGACTCCTATTTAGCTTCGACGGGTTAAGAAAAGATGGAGCATCTTCATAACCTGCCAGCAAAAAATGGCACATCTTTCTGGCACATGAGTTTCCACTAAAAGGACTCTTAATTATTCCGGCAAAAGCAAAGCCAACTATATAATAGCTATATTTTGCGTTGCGCCGTGTTTTATAGTATAATATGTACTGTACTGTATACAAGGAATAACACAGACTCCTATTTAGCTTCCACTGGTTAAGAAAAGATGGAGCATCTTCATAACCTGCCAGCAAAAGATGGCACATCTT
>CACRXK020004038.1:0-33432 GCA_902702795.2 Paramuricea clavata
TGCGCCTTAGACCGCTCGGCCATCGTGACAGCTGACAACCCTTGTGCCTACTGTACTTTACGTGATTTTACTTTCTTATATAATGGAGAAAAAATGTTTCATTTAAATTAAACCAGAAAATATATCCGACTGCAATTAACTAAACATCGTTTCTCTCATCGTACGTCAGTGGTCCTTCTATTGCTTCAACAGAAGAATCCATATTGGCTGCCGGAGGAGGATCAAATGAACGAATTTTCAGTCAATTTTGAACGTTTAAAACTGAGGAAGTTTGCATAGGGTTCCGAACATGCACTTGTTTCCGAAAATGTAGCGGTCATCACATGCGCTTTACGCGCGCAAGGTCCCCAGTTCGATCCTGAGCAGAAGCATGAATTTGGTTTTTATTTCCATAAAATGAAAAGTGCAAAATTTAGCAACGCACTGAACTCGTGCTTCACCAGACAAGTTTCTGTAGTGTAGTGGTCATCACGTGCGCTTCACACGCGCAAGGTCCCCAGTTCGATCCTGGGCGGAAACAATGGTTTGATGGAAAACGAACAACATTTTGTTTTTAAATCAACATTAATACGTTTAGACTGGTTTGTAGTCATCCTCGGGATTAAGAATTGCACCAATATATTCAACGGCCTCGCGAAATAATTTTAGAATTCTCTGTCAGCAGTGGGATTCGAACCCACTCCCACATTAGTGGACCAGAACGCCGTTTGGCTGCGCATTAGCGGAGCAAGTTTTGAAACTTTAGTCGGGCGCCTTAGACCGCTCGGCCATCCTGACGGCTGACAACCCTTGTGCCTACTGTACATTAGGTCATTTTACTTTCTTATATAATGGAGAAAAAATGCTTCATTTAAACCAGAAAATATATCCAACTGCAACTAACTGAACATCGTTTATCTCATCGCACGTCAGTGGTCCTTCTATTGCTTCAACAGAAGAATCAAAATTGGCTGCTGCGGGAGGATCAAATGAACGAATTTTCAGTCAATTTTGAACGTTTGAAACTGAGGAAGTTTGCATAGGTTCCGAACATGCGCTTGTTTCCGTATTGTAGCGGTCATCACATGCGCTTTAGGCGTGCAAAGTGCCCAGTTCGACCCTGGGCAGAAGCGTGCATTTGGGTTTTATTTACAGAAAATGAAAAGAGCAAAATTCTGCAACGCACTGAACTCGTGCTTCGCCAGCCAATTTCTGTAGCATAGTGGTCATCACGTGCGCTTCACACGCGCAAGGACCCCAGTTCGAACGGAGGCGGAAACCTAATAAATGTGTTGCGAAGTCAGGCTGTTTATTATCAAATTTTAACTTGCGTACATAACCGATTGTGAAAAGGTAAACCAACTTTTAAAGACAGTTAATTTGTAACGCGCGATACGGGTTGCAGAATCAACTTTTCCTTCTATTCCTTCCATTTCCACCGTTTTAGCCAACGAAGAGAGAACACCTTGCGCGTTATTTATTACCTGTTCCAGCTTTATTATTTAATCTTATTTGGAAACGGTAACCCTTCAGATCTACTAACATCTGATTTCCAAGAGGCCGTTTACAGTAATACAATAAAAAATATATAAAAAGACATTAAAGAACTAACCTAACACAATACAGGAGCTATTTACAAACAAATAACATAATTAGATTCTATTTACTGTTCGCATATTTCATCTATTCGTAATTATAATCAGCTCGAGAGAATTGTTTTAATTGCCAAATAGAAACGTCATGTAGTTTAGCGGCTTTTGGGAGGCTATTCCATAGACTTACGGCTGAATAACTTATGCTTTTTTTCATGAAATCTGTTTTAGGTTTTGAAAGTGCATAATTGACATTATTATTGCGTAGGTTGTAGTTGTTGTTTTTATTAATATGGAACATGTTAGATATGCTTTCTGGGAATTGCTTATTTTTAACTTTATGCATAAATACTATTTTCTGAGATCTCCTTCGTCCAGCTAATGGTTGCCAACCAAGTTCATTCAGCATATCACTTATTCTTGTATCGTACGGTTTCCCCGTAATTACTCTAGCTGCTCTATTTTGCATTTTCTGTAATTTATCTTGGAGATAGACGCTACAGTTTTCCCAAACTAAACTGCAATAGTCAAAATAAGGCAGTACTATAGACTTATAGACGTTTTCTAAAACTGTAGCCGGAACATATTTTTTAATACGACGTATCATTCCGATACCTTTTGAAGCCTTGTTAACTATGCTTTCGATCTGGTTTTTCCACGTTAATTGTTCATCGACAATTACACCTAGGGTTTTTGTACATTTTACCCTATTAATATTTGTTTCCCCAAGTTTTAATTCTTGTTCGTTTTCAATTTTGGCTAATCTCTGTCTAGACCCTATTATCATGTATTCGGTTTTTTCTTTATTAAGAGTTAACCTATTGGCCAGCAACCATTGATGAACTTTTTCTAAGTCTACATTTAATTTAGTTATGACTTCATCGCTTGTACCACCATTTGTCGTTAAGTTTGTGTCGTCAGCGAACATACTAGTAGACGAGTGCGAAAGACACCTCGGGAGATCATTTATGTATACTAGAAATAACAACGGTCCTAGGTTTGATCCCTGAGGCACTCCGCATCTTATAGTATGTTCTCTTGACATGGTACGCTCAATTTTACATATTTGTGTTCTATTGGACAGATATGACTTAAACCATTTTAAGGTAATTGGGCTAGACCCATAGAGATATAGTTTCCTAAGCAGTATATCATGATCAACACAATCAAAGGCTTTCTTCAGGTCCAAAAATATTACACCATTCAAGCACCCATTGTCCATATTGATCAACCATTTGTTGGTAGCTTGAAGGAGCGATGATTGTGTTGAGTGATCCTTCGGAAACCTGATTGTTCACCTGTGAGTATCTCATTGGATTCCAGATATTCAGACAATTGCAATGAAATGAGTTTCTCAAAGATTTTGGAAATTGCCGAGAGTATTGAAATTGGTCTATAGTTAGTACACTCTGTCTTATTTCCCGACTTGAAAATAGGTGAGATCACTGCAGTTTTCATATCATCAGGAAAGATACCAGTTTTAATAGATTGGTTAAAGATATTAACCAAAGATGGCGCTATGATATCTGCAGAGTCTTTCAGCAATTTTGGTGAGATTTTATCGTGTCCTGTTGCCTTAGAAACTTTTATAGTGGAAAGTAAATTAAATACTTTGTCAATTGAAACGGTATTAATTTCAAAAGAGGAATTCGCAGGGGTGATAAATGATTCTGGTGTTATGTTGGTTACAGGTAAAGCATCAGCCAGTTGAGTACCAATATTAATGAAAAATGTATTAAAGGCATCAGCAATCTGTTTAGGCTCGGTAACAGAGTGATCATTCTCAACGTGGATCTCAGTGATGTTAGTTGTTTTAGAATTTTTGTTTGTCAATGTCCTAATTGTGTTCCACATTGTTTTAGGATTTTGATTATTTTCACTTAGGGCATTCATAAAGTATTTAGTTTTCGTGTTTTTAACGAGCTTGTTAACTTCATGTCTTGCTCTTTTATACGCTTCGTGCACATTCCTTGAGCCCGATTTAACGGCCTTTTTTTTAAGATAATCTCTATTTTGCATACTTTTCTTAATATTTTCTGTAATCCAAGGAGCATACTCACTTCTAACTTTCCGTGTAATTGGTGTCGCATGTAGATCAGCAACCGCCAAAAATTTTGATTTCCACTCCTCCCAAAGAATGTTTGGGTTTGTAAGGTTTGATTGTATTTGGAAAATTTCAATTAAATCTGATCTAAAAGCATTAATTTCCAAATATTTATACTGTCTTGTGTTGACAATTTTTGGCTCTTTTCGGGGAATAGAAACTTTTCGGCAGACATAGATCATGCTATGGTCACTTATTCCTATGTGTTCCACGCCCGAGTCAATAATCAGTTCTGGCTTGTTACTGAATGCCAAGTCTATTAACGATCATTAACGTACTAGAAGTTTCGGTTATTCTCGTTGATTCTTTAAATCAATTGTTCGTATTGAAATGTTTGAGCAAGATCAACGATGCTTTTTGTCTGAGGGAAAATTGTACGTTCTCCGAGATTGTTCCAATCACAGTTGAAATCTCCAATTGTGATAACTTCCTTATTTTCATAATCCATTTTTGTAATACACTCCTCGTAATCACTAAACAAATCAAGACTTGTACCTGGTGGTCTATACCATGTATTGATTAAAAACGACTTCGCTTTTGGTTTGAAAATTTCAACGGTGATTGATTCCAAATTTGCGTGATCTAAGTCTGGCCGTAATTTATAGCTTATACAATTTCTAATATAAATCGCAACACCCCCGCCATTACGATTTCTATCTTTACGAATAACTTCGTATCCATTAACATTTACTTCATAATCTTGGATTGTACCGTCTAGCATTGTTTCACTTAAACATATTATATTAAACTTGCAGTTATGACTATATATCCTAAACTGATCTATATTTTTAACTAAGCTTCTGATATTTAAATGAGATATCTTGAAGCCCTTCAGTTTATGTCGCTGTTGAGTTATACTAGATCTAGTTGTAGTGTTAGCAATTTTTTCTACTTATTGTTTGTTTAGATGATCCCAAATCAGCATATCTACCACTTTCACTTATCTTACTTATATTGTTCAAATTCTCAGGAGCGATATAATTTCAATTATGTTTCCTATCACTGTTCAAATATAATAGAATGTTCCTTGCTAAGGTTGCTGTTCCTAGCCTGTTAAGATGAAGACCATATGTGTTTAAATGATTAACTCCAATATTTTTATGCCTAATGTAATTCCTAATGTAATGCCTAATGTAATTTTTCTCTTTGAGATCGTTTGTCCCAACGTGTAGAATGATTTCGTCAGGTTTTCTTTGGAGACATGGCTTAATGTGGTATTGCATTGCATCAGTTGTGGTTCCTCGATACGTCTCTGCATGCACTCGCTTGTTCCCGTTCTGAACGGAACGCTTTAGTCTATGACAATCCAAATGTTTAATCATAGAATCACCAACAATATATGTCGTTTTGACAGACTTCTCTGTGTTTCCGTTAGCGTTATCTTTTGGCTTACTTTTCGCTTGGTCTGATCGAGTTGTCTTTCCGTGTTTGTATCGTTTCGTTTGCAAATCTACATCTTCAGTATGAATTACTTGATCGTAACTCTCTTTTTTCGATTCTTCCTCGAGAATTTCATATCGATTGGGATGTTATAACAGGCGAATAATTGTCTAATGTCTTAGCTGGGCCATTTGATTTTACCTTACGCCATCCAGAGGTTGCGGGTTGCTTTTCGATATCCTTTCGGTCAAGGTGTAAAATCTTGAGTGTTGTAACTAGACAATCTCTTTCATTTACCAAGTTTTTGATTTTCATATGGAGATCTGTCATGGTACATGAAATATCTGTATTTCTTTCTTGTAGCTGTTCATTTTGCGAATTAAGCTTTCGATTTTCTTCTCTAAAGTCATTAATTAAATCTTGATTGTTTAATTGCGGGTTAATGGCCTTTATCTGTCTCACTTCGGTTGCAAGATTCTTTACTTTATCGCTAATTGCTTCTATTATTTGCATTAAGTCATTGTCTTGAGAACTTTGTAATGACTTACCCGATGATGAGTTATGCAAATTCTGCGACTTTTCATATGACATGTCTTCTTCGTATTTTTCATGTTGGTATGCCGCACCCAATGTAATATCGCTTCCTCGATTCGCTATACCCTGATCTTTCTTTGATAAAGTGTTTATTCTGTCAAGCGATTCTTCAGGACTGTCTTCGCTCTCTTCTTCGCTCTCCTCAGCTAATAGACTTTCTATGGAACTTTTTAGATTAGCAGTGTTATCGTTCTTGGCGTTGATTTCATTCCGCCTTAAGAAAGTATACACTCGATCTGTTAAGTCGTTTCCCTTCTCTCCTCCAAAGAGTATATTCTCGCTTTTCGTCAGCCAAGTAACAGTTAGCTGCTTGCTTTCGAAATTCCATCTCCCACCTCCTGACGATCGCCATGTAGTGTTGTCGGCTGTTTCCTCGTCGATTTCAGTTAGGACGAATGCTTTCAAGTCTTCTAATGATCCAGTCCATTTCAATTTGTTGTTTTTAGTGTTAAAGTAGCCATATAAAACATTCACAACCGTTAAGGAAGCCATTCCTTATAGTAATAAGCAACTAGAATAGCAGAAATTATGGAGCTCGATAAAACACGTCTGTACTGTCTAAAATCAGCCTCGAAAAATCAATCAGCCTCGAAAAATGATGGCGTCGGGCAAATGTGCATTCCTCGATTTAGCCGCTAGTAAATGTGCATTCCTCCATTTAGCCGCTAGTATATTTCGAAGCGGAAAATAGCGAACTTTGGAGGGATTATTTTCGCAATTGTGCACCTGTTTCGCTTGGGGAGCAACGGTTCTGATGAAGTAAGTTTTTATCTATTGCTTCATGTGAAATTACGTAGTTACACGAGGGGTGCAACAGAATTGTATCTTTTGGATGCTCATCCTACGGCATTGTATTTTCTAGTATTTTTGTCATTTTGATTGATCGGAAGGTTATTGTCGCGCTAAAAGTGTTTCTTCCATGCGCAGCATCGTTGCCTATGTTTTGTGTGAGAAACGATAAAATTGTTATTACGTAAATTAAAGAACTGTAAGTGATGCTAAAGGCAAACTTTGAACGAGTGATGAAAATTATCCTTTCCAACTTCCAATGTAAGTTTGTAAAAACAAGGAAGCCAATCAACTGTTGTTACACCATTAATATTGACCGAAAGTCGGCCAAAAGCAAAGTTCATGTTTTCAATAATCGAAACAAAGACAGCCATTTTGTCAACAAATAACAATTGTAGGTTTGATTTCTTCTTTTCGGGCAAATATTTATTAATTTGAAACTGATTTCAGTTCGTAATTTATTGTAGCCGATCGGAGGCAATGCTTTTTCCAGCAATAATTTCACTCCCCGATAATTATTTTCGAATTTTTAACAAGTTACAAACTTTTAGTGTTCCGTGTTCCGGAATGATGCATGCTGTTTTGGCGTTCCTGGTTTTACTAATAGCCGTAAAGGAGTGTCCAGCTCCGTAAAGGAGTGTTTTTTGTTGTTTTCAAAAATATGGCTGGCAAGAAGAAAGCGCCCGCAATAAATGTGGTCAGAAAAGACACTTTTCCCACCTGTTCAACTCTGTAAAGGTTAGACAATTATTAATTTAATTCGCTAGGAACCCGTTCTACAATATAAACTAGAAATCGGCCAACAAATTGCCACAAAATACTACAATAAGAATAGGGTCTCTGAACTACCAATTTCACCGAACGGTCAAGTTTCTCTGCAAAGATCGCCCCTTTGCCCAATTTTCCTCGAGTAGATCATTGTGTTTTTAAGTCAAGGATTATGTATACTTAAACATAAAAGAATAAAAAAAGTGGTGATAAAGGGTAGATTTTGAATAAAATACGAATATCTGTATACAAGATCTGAGCGTAATTATTAAGCACTCGATACTTTCTCCAACAACATATTGCGCTTATTTTGTTACGAAATTAAAAATATTCACACATTAAAGATATGAAAATGTAGCTTGCATTACAAAGAAATGTTGGCTTACCTAAGTTATACCTAACACGTCGATTAAAGTCAAGTAAAGCCCTTCCAAAGACGTGTGTTACATTAAACTACAGGTCACATGGCACCAGAGAACTCGACGAAGTATTCACGATATTTCATAGCCAGTTCAAACGTCACTGTGTACTATTCATGTGAATTATGATGCCCAACACACCGGGGAACACAATTCACCACTTTGTCCGGCTGTTCCAAGCACACTTTTAAGATACAAGGTCCGATCATATCATGTTCTTTGAAGCATCTGCTCAAAACAGTACAACATAAATATCGCCACTCATCTTCTTCGTATGAAAATATAAGTTTTCCTTTCAATTGCTTTGTTTAAAAACAGTCATTAGGTTGTTGAAGAGTTAGCCTGCAAGTTCCAAAGAATAAAACCCCGATGCTTTCAAAAACCAGTGAATCACAATGCAGAAAACTTCAACATCCTTAGAAATTGTAAGCAAAACAACAAAAAGCAAAATTTGCGGGAAAAAGCTCACGAGCCCGCACTATTTTTATGCAGCGTCGACAAAAGTCCACCCTGTTCACCTGTTCAAGGTCAGTCACGCATTATTACAAGGGACATTTAAATTAATAAATAGTTCTAGGTTAACAAAATAAAAGTTTGATGAATGTTTCAACTACGTTTTCACTTGAATATGGCCTGTTTTATACGTCGAATTTTGGTCGCGTCGAATGTAATTAAGGCAATAGATAATGAGATGATAAACCTCATTGAATTGCATTCGACGCGACCAAAATTCGACGTATAAAACAGGCCTAAACTTAGCCTGCGAACAGGCTCTCAAGCTGAATTGAGAACCTGCATCGATGACCAATGAATTTGAATATCTGCGTCTCAAATCGTGACGCGAAATTCTCATTGGTCAGATGCTATAATTTATATGTTTCCGCTGAGCTCTATATATGTCAACTGCTGAAGCACTATGCATAAAAAACACATTAACTGATCAAATTGGTCTTGGCCGTCTTATCTCAAAGCACGAAATGTTCTGTTTTGAGAAAACAGTATTTAAAACGTTTGAACTTTTGCTTGAATATCTTATATTTCGAAAAACAGTATAAACTGTACGGTCTAAATTTAGTTTGCACGGTCTAAATTTAGTTTGCACGAAAGTTGTAAACAACACCATATAAGAATATACATTCCATATTTGGAAAAACGAACGTTACGGGGCAGATATTCAAATTCATTAGTCATCGATGCAGGCTCTCAATTCAGCTTGAGAGCCTGTTCGCAGGCTAGCCTAAACTACATGATAGTGTTGGAAAAGCATTAAGAACAGTTAACTTTCATGCACTCTCATCCTCGTTTGATCCGGGCTTTTCGTATTTGCTATAAAAGCAAACAAGTATTATAACCTAATGAAGTTTGTCATAGCCAATAAAAATCATTGACTGTGTGAATGAATACGATTTCATCGTTCTGATGAGGCCCTCGTTCGTTCTTATGCTACGGTGCAGGTTACCTGAACTATTTAACGACGATTTCCACCACGTGCACACAAGGGAAAGAAGCCAGTCAACACATATTTTTGCCACTCCAACACATGTATAAACTTTTTTCTGTAATACCCGAGCCAACGTCGCGGAGCGCCGTTCTGGGCATAACCTCGTGGGAGGGTACTAATTCAGTCCGGTTATTTACAACCGGGGAAACGAAAGCATTAGCGAAGTCTAAAGTGATGTCATGGTGTGCGGGTGGACCTCCCCACTGATGACTGATCTTAAAAATATGGCGGATTGCCAGGAGTGGGATAAGCAAGATTTCAATTTTCAAACACAAATATTTGGAAAATCGTTTCGAATAAAATATAGCTTGACATGATAGTATAATACCTTTGCATTCTTTTAATTACTACATGTAAAAGAGCTCATTTAGAGTGGTTTATCAGTGCCGTAGCAAGCTCGATAATTGAGGGGGGCGGAATATTCATATATTCGTGTTCACAGACCTTAAAAACAATCGATTTCAAAAGAAATTAATACCGCAGAACATGAATATATGAATATAGCCGGTTTTCCACTTCGCCCGTATCGTAGCGAAATGTACTGGTGAGCATGCGCAGACTGAAAAGAGGTTTATAAATCCACGTACTTCCAGATGTATATTCGCGTATCAAAATAAAAAGTTCGTCGCAAGTCAACTTTTTGGCGTACTACGGAAGTACAAACCAATCAATATTCACGAAATTTTGAAATTTAAAAACGTGTTACGAAAGTATTAAAAAATAGTATAAAAATAGTTCAATTTGCACCCCAGGTAATTATAGATACTAGTTACGTCAAATGGAGAGATAATGAGCATTTTTGCTGTAAAACTCAGATAAAGTATATATCATTTCGGACTTGTGTAAAAGTGTCAATTATCTGTCCATTAGGCAAGATAGATAACTCGTCAATTTGTCAAAGATGAACGATAACCTTGCATGGTGGGCTGTTGTGTTTACATAATTCAAAGTCCAAGGCTGGTTCTTCTCTGACATGAAAATGTGCATGCTTAGGGCCTTTCTGTCAGTCATTCTTCGGTATATTTCGCGCGGTTGAGTAATGATAACATTACGTCATCAAAATCTTGGTTCAATAAAATTGTAAGTGAGTTTGGTTTAGTAGGTAAAGTAAGGTTCACATAGGTATAGTTTGAAGTTTTTACTATGATATTTTGATGAGTATTTTAAGTTGTGAACCTATTTTAACATTGATCGATTGAACAGCGAACCGACTCGACAAATGCGACAACGCCTTAAATAAACAGAATGTGAAAGCTGGAACGAGCTAGCAACGCCAACCCACACTTTTAAACCTCAACGTTGATTGGCTGGATACAAATCACACCACTTGCTACATCACGTGTAGAAAGATCCCCTCAACCGTTAGTATAAAAGGGCGCGCACAACCCAAATTCGTCAGTGGACGTATGCTGAATAAAACTTAACTGATGAAAAGCTGCAGAAACTCAAACGAAACAAACGAACGACGAAGAAATTAACGAAACAGATCACGAACAGTGAAAGCCAGTTGAAGGCTGAAGTGAACTCTTGGAAAACTACTAGAGATTGATTGTAAATTACTATAGTTACTAGAGATTGATTGTAAACGATTCCCTACCTCGCGTAGAAAAAAGAAATAAAATAATAATTTCTAACAAACGTTTTTGATACGGTTCGGTACGGTACGCTTGAAGTGAAAAACCGACTTATGAGCCATCCCCCCCCCCCAATTATCGAGCTTGCTACAGTACTGTTTATGCAACATTATCCACAGAAAATGTTGCATAAACCGCTCTAAATGAGCTCTTGTAGTAATTAAAATAATGCAAAGGTATTATATTATCATATCAACTATATTTTATTAATGTAAAGTGTGGTTATTTGACTAAGTTAAGAATGTTTTTAGAATAGTTCTGAGATTGGGTCGCTGTGCATGAACATGTTTTCCTTTCCAAAGAAGCTGTAAGTTTCCTAAATTACCCTGTTTAATTTAACGTAAAGGAGAGCAGATATTTGACGACGGAACTGAAATTACCTAAAATTTGAACTTATTATGTTTTATTGAGTAAACACAGTTTATCGGCATAAGTTTAATTTATAGTTGAATGAACATTTCAAACATTTTACGAAGCGTTTTCAAGTTAAATTTTACATTAAATCAAACCTCGCAAAATGCAAAAGAACATACCTACAGTACACGCGTGAAAACGCTCAGGTTGATGCAATATTGATGAAAACAGGATTGAACAATGCTTTGCTGCCCACATTGTTCACAATTGTCAACAATATTGAACAATATTGTTACACCCGATTCAGGCTCAACAATATTGTTCATTAGCCTACCTTATACTACATATAACCTACGTTAGCTTACCTTGGGGTACCTTATAAACTACGTGAGGGTCCCTTAGATTTGACTATTGTAGAGTTCGCAGTATATGCGGGTTATATATATTAGGAATATTTCATGGCGAAATATCGAAAGTACACCCAAGTAAGACACTTGATAATCCATAATCGTTTCATACGAAAACAAAACTGAAATTCTAACTCGACTCAAATTCGTTCTCCAATCTGGGAAAATGAGGTGGCATCGAGTTTATTAACATTGGACTTACGATAAACAAAAAGGGTAACAAGAGGGCTAAAATTTTAAAATTTAGATTTGATATTTTTCTCGTCGCAGCTTCGTAGAGCAAATTCCATATTGCCCGTGGGCAACACTGGAAATCCTGCATGTCTCATCAGTAGCCAATCAAACTGCGCCATTCACTAATACAAATGTTGGCCATGCTGAATATGATATACGTAACTATATAATTATCTGCAATATGTGCATCATATTCACTGCCGACTTTTGCCTTGATAATGAGTGAACTAAGAACTAATGAGTTTTACCTGAAGAAGATATATCACGCAGCTAAAGTTATTGATGCTGACAAGGTAAGAAACTGCAATATATATAGTATCGCACCAAGCCTGTCAAGGACATCAAATATTGTCAGACTGATTCAGAAGCTATAATATATTTAGGTGCCAATTACGAACCAGCAGGAAATATGAAACTTAAATTGGCCATAATGCATGCTTAAAAACCATACGGACAAATATGTTTATAAAGTTTTAAAGAGACTCTTTCTCGACAAGTCCCAATTATCTACATCACTGACGATGTGTGACTTTACAACGTTCATATCTTCGATTCGGTGCATGCATTGAAGACTAAAATATTGGATTCAGCGAGTCAAAATCTCCTAATTCCTAACGATTGTTTTAGTCAATGTCAGCTGATTATAGCGATTTATTTTGGCCTGTATCTTGACATTTGCATCTACTCGTTTAAAAAATATCGAAAATGACGATAAATTAAGATCGTCGAAAACCACAACATGATCAGCATGGCGCCATGTGTTAATGGCGCTCGATCTGTTCAAATTAATACTTTCTACCTTTGTTTCGTCGTTTTGAAGGGGGTATATGCCCCATGAAACTTGGAAGGGAGCAAGATCTATTGCTAGCTCTCTTTATGTTGGTAAATTGTTATCTACAACTAATTTTACAACAGCCACAAGAAATATAAAATACCAGTCAAACAAACTGCTCCAGTGGCGAAGCTCTCTATGCAGGTTTGCAAACTTACGCAATTAATATTGTATTTTGGCTGCTTTAATCCTATCAGCTGGCGATGTATTTCCGAATCCGGGATGGACTTATTCAACTTTAAATCAACCTGGTCTAAAAATTGCCATTTAAATATCCGTATCCTCCCGAAACATCTAGACGAATTCAAAATACTCATGAATGATAATCCATTTGATTTTATCACAGGAGGCCCAGGCTCGATTTGCCCGCGCCCGCCTGTGCCTTCCTTATAACGAGGGAAGGAAGGAAACATTGAGACCAAAATAGCCCAGACTGGCATATGTCACACGAAACTATCCTCGATTTTTTGCCTTTAATGCATTTCTTTCACGATTAATCGATATCCCCTGCAAGAATGATACCGTATAACTCTCAAAACAACGATGCTTTAATCAAAGAGCTTAAATTCGCTCTGAAATCCGTGAGGGAATAACAAAATTCGCCCAAAATATATCCGCGTGCCGGGTTTGCTGGACAAAAAACGGAAGCCGTTGAACAACTCAAAATACACTCAACCCTGATTGGACAACGAAAATCAACAAACATTTCAAATTTCTGTAGTCAGTAATGTAATATAAATTTGAATCAAAACAATTAACAAATGTTGTCGGGGTGAAACCAGTGCAAATCTAAATATTTAAATTTAAGAAGTTTAGTCAGTATAATAACGTTTGTGAATTGTTTTGATTCAAATAATCAAATTATTACAGTACTGTTCCAAGTACTGTCCCCCTTCCCAGTGCCAGTGGAGAAAAATTTGAAATGTTTGTTGATTTTCGTTGTCCAATCAGGGTTGAGTGTATTTTGAGTTGTTCAACGACTTCCGCTTTTTGTCCAGCAAACCCGGCACGCGGATATATTTTGGGCGAATTTTGTTATTCCCTCACGGATTTCAGAGCGAATTTAAGCTCCTTGATTAAAGCATCGTTGTTTTGAGAGTTATACGGTATCATTCTTGCAGGGGATATCGATTAATCGTGAAAGAAATGCATTAAAGGCGAAAAATCGAGGATAGTTTCGTGTGACATATGCCAGTCTGGGCTATTTTGGTCTCAATGTTTCCTTCCTTCCCTCGTTATAAGGAAGGCACAGGCGGGCGCGGGCAAATCGAGCCTGGGCCTCTTGTGATTTTATTTGCCCTAATAAAACCTGGCTCAACGGATTCTCAACTTGCTTTAAATGGCTACAACCTTATTAGAAATTACCGTACGGACTTACAGCGAGAAGGAGGTACTGCTATTTATTACAGCATTTCACTTACGGCTCATCATAGAACTGACTTTGGCCAAGATATCGAAGCCGGTGTCCCAGGAAATTTGCCCCCCAAATTCTCCCCCCCCCCCGGCAAATATTTGGAAATAACATTTCCAAATCAGAAGATAATGCTTGTTTGTTCAATCCACTGACTACCACCACCTAATACTGAATACAACAGTTTTAAAGTTCATTTTGACAAAATATTAGAAGAAACATCTAGTGACGGTATTAAATTGTTATTCTTTGGAGATTTTAACTATGACATGCTCCCCTTACTTATCAATTAATTCAACTTATCAAATCCCCACACGTATTACAGAACATTCCTCAACCCTCATTGATCTTGCACTTGTTACAGATACGGAGAAAATTATTGAATCTGGGGTTGTGCAGTGTTCGATTAGTGATCATTCGCTTTTTTTTTTATTTGATAAGACGAGCCAGAAAATCGCGAAAACGTTTAAGAATATTCAATTTCAAAATTTTAAAAATTATTCATCCGAGAGATTTGTTGCAGATTTGCATAGTGCCTCATGGGAGGGAGTTGATAAATCTTTAACCGTCAATGAAGCATGGAATGTATTCAAATCAACATTAATTAATGTAATTGAAAATCATGCACCACTTCGATCAAGAAGAGTCAGGGCAAAGAGTCTCCCTTGGATAACCGGTAATATAAGGAATTTTGATGCGCAAACGAAATTTCCATCGTAAAGGGCGCAAAAAACTAAGAGTAGGGAGGAAACAACACGCCTCATCAGAGATGTAAAGCGAGACTTTTACTCCAATACCATCCTTGTAAAATAAATAAAAGTGATTCAGCTAAATTATGGAAAACTTTAAAGAGCGTGATCCCTAACACTAAACATACTGCAAAAATTGAATGTCCGGAAAGTGAATTTGGTATAGTTTGTAAGCCAAGGGAGATTGCATAAAGCTTTGCCAAATACTTTCAAACAGCTGTGATTAAAATAAGAAGTAAATTATCTTCTCTGCCCAATGTAGCAAGCTTATCGGCTAAGGCAAGCAGTACTTTTAGCCTTTCTACAATAAGCGAGGAATTTGTTTGCAAAGAACTAAAGAAAATCAAAACATCTAAGTCAACTGGTTTAGCTAATATACCTGCACGCCTCCTTAAAGATGGCTGTAATGCACTTGCTAAACCTCTGGCTATCTTAATGAATAGATCACTTGCAGAAAGGGCAATGCCATCTGACTGGAAACATGCCATGGTTACACCTGTGTTTAAAGTCGGTTCAAAAACGGACCCTGCAAACTATAGACCGATCTCGGTATTGCCGCACTGTAAATTTCAGGGAGTTAATTTAACTCCAGTGGTATTATTCTGAACCTAATTTTACTCCACATTTGGAATTAATTGAGGTACAGTATAACTCCACCGGAGTTAAATTAACTCCCCGAAATTAACAGTGCGGCTTTTGTGAAGATACTTGAGCGCGCTGTACATACTATGGTCTATGACTGTCTCCAGGAAAATCAACTGCCAACTGCTTGGCAATCAGGTTTTCGCTCCCTACATTTCACTTGCACATGCCTCGTTGACACCAACACAAAATGCACCAGGCGGTTTCACATCTGTTGCGTTTCCGGACATATTAGGTTGGCATGACTCATAGCTTCCCTGCTTTCCAGTACGGAATGACCGAAATCCTGTCTTTTCACCCTTGTTCTGATATCCCTTTAGATCCCCAGATTAGATTTCTGCTGCAGACCATACGCCATTTCTGCAGCTTCCACTTTAATAGTCACCTCTTCTTTCAACAAATCACACAAACCTATAACAGGCCAGGGACGTGGTGGCTAGAGACGAGCCGACGAGAAGTTGTTGTGGGCCCTGCCAACATGGCCCCTAAAATTAAAACATTAGAAAAAATAAAAAATATAGATTTTAATTTTGAAAATCAAGATTAAGATATTACAATTTTTATTTCAAAAATCTAAATTTACGAAAATATTGTCAAAAAAATTAACAAATTACGGTATATTAATTCAAAAGTGCCTGAAAATGGTATGTCCAGGTTGTCCCCCCGCTCGCCAACAATTTTTGGGAAAAAGATTAATTAGCGACTGAAATGTTTCATGTTGGATCAGTAATGTCCCCTACCCCAATCTTGATCTATCCGTCACTGGGCCCCATCAGACGTTGCTCACTCGTCGTCCTTTTCAAGACCCCAGCACGTCCCTGTAACAGACTGTTCCTTGCTGTGAGTGTTTAACCATCGACTATAACTTTCCAACTGACGATCCGATAATTTCTTCACAAGCTGTCCATGCAAAGTTCCTTCTCCTAGCTCTGATTCTCGATTCTCTGCTTTCAGTTTCGCAACTGTTACCCTAACTAGGTCAGCAAACATTTCAAAGGCATTAACATCATTGTTACGCATAGTCAGCATATTCTCCAATTCATCCATGTAACCTCTCAATTGTCGTCGCTGCTCACCAGATTTCGACAGAATTATTTCTTTCACTTCGTCATACGCGGGTGCTGATATATTTCTAAACCACGAATCGCTTCCAAAGCTCGACCAGACAAATTCTGTCGCAATCTTTAGATGCAACGGCTCGTTTGATTTGTCAACCAAACTTTCATATAGGCTCCAAAATTCTTCAAACTTTGTTTCATTACCATCGTAATCAGGTACTCTCAGTGGCTTTAAATGGCGGTTTAGAAATGAACCTTCCGTGTACAATGGTGTATGGGTTGGACTTGATAAACTCGATTGATTCTGCTCCACTGTTTGCCTGTATTATACTAGTTTCTATTGCGCCTTAATCGATTGTGCCTTGTACTGCTTGTTGCTTGGTGTTACCAGTCACAGCGGGTTCTGCATGTCCTTCGTTAATCAAGTAACTCACAGTAGAACTGGAACCATTAGTTACCTATTCATTATCATTGTCTTGTGGCATTGCCATCACCTTGTGCCTTTTAATAATAATAATAATAATAATTTTTTAAACAACAGAAATCTTTATTAATAACATGATAATTTATACAAATATATCACATAATTAGACTTTCAATTAAATCAAAAAAATAGAGAAACAGTTCACTATATTAGACTTATTTTTCACCCTGCTCGGTTTCCTTTGTTCTTGTCGGGGAATATATTCAATATTCCCCTCTAATCAATTTCCGTTTAATAATCCCCTCTAATATTCACCTGTAATTAATAATCCCCTCTAATATTCACCTGCAATGTCTTTGCAGCACAAAAAATGAGAAAAAACAACATCGCGAAGGCAATATGGCATTAAGAATTATTTCTTTTCTGACTCATTAACGCGACCTCGAGGTGTGAAAAATAAGTACGTTATTTTGAGGCACCTCGGGGATATGTGTTTATTCACCTCGGCGCTGCGCGCCACATATACAGAACCCTTAATATCCACCACTATATCAGGTCTTAGAGTTCGAAATAAAGTTGAAGTACAGGTCATACCTGAATTAGGACAGTCCGCAAACAGTCGAAGATCTGCACCAACTGCGACTTTTAAGTGATGAATAATAGTCATCAGAATCGAGTCATGCCGCCAAGTATAGCGTTGTTGTTCTAGGGCTACCTTGCAGCTGGAAAAACGTGTAGCTGGGTTTGTAACTTGTTGCACAACTCACAGTTGGCGGAGTCACGAATGTTCCAGCGCTTTAGGTTAGAATTATTTCCTAAACTTAAAATTAACGCTCTCCTACCAAAGCATACTATATTGCTGGGCATTCGAGTGACAATTTCGTGCCATACTTTAATCATCTTCTTATAGCAAGTATCAGTTAAGAAGGTAATGATCATGGATTGTTCTTTTAGTTCTACAAAGTTTGACCAAATTTCGTCAAGGTTTTTCTTTACCAGAATCTTCTTTGCAGCGTTTCTTAACATATATTGTTCAGAGATACCAGCAGCCGCCCGTTCAATAATATCATCAGTGACGATGTTTTTTGATGACGTTTTGGTATATAGCTGTTGAATATCGGAGTTGACAGAAGTCCTCAAGATTCTGCGCACTGTCAGTTTACATTGATTATATATGTCAGAGGGGGAACAGAAATCAATTCCCAGTTGTAATTTAGGAAGCTTTAGATGGCTAATGTTGCCGCTGATTGGGATCTGGGGCCATTTCCGGATATATTTGGAAATTATAGAGTCCAGATTAGAATGTATCCAGCTTGTAGTAAGCGGGTAGATTGAAAAACGCCAGAACTTTGAGTAGACATAACTTTGAACCACGCGTATTTTGGAAAAAGGATTTATTGGGATAAGATCAATTTTCTTTAAGTAGTGTTGGATTTCATCACAGTTTATAGATTTCATCAAGGATCTCAATTTTGGTTTCAGTACAATCCATTTCAAAATTGAATTGTTTACCAAAATACATAAAACTTTCACCGTCCTCGATTGGGGGAACCTGTTGACAAGAGATTTTTATAGTAGGTTTATACTGGACTGCTTTTGTCCCAAACTTTTTGATCCCAAAAGTGTGGCACTTATTTACTCGGATATATAAGTCTGCCCAAGAGGACCATTTACTAAATGCATTACACAGTAGTTGATTGTCTTCGTTATGCGCAGATATAATTGCAGCATCGTCCGCAAATTGGAACCAATGACGAGGGTTTAAGGATATATCATTAACATAACCAAGGCACTGTATAATAATAATAATAATAATAATGGAAACTTTAATAATTTTGTTATATACTATATATATATACAATTGTAAATCTCACTAATTTAAGGTAACTTACAATTGGCTATTTGAATCACAACTATATCAACTAATAAAAGACAGGATACATGAAAATATATAAATATACAAGACAATCAGATATTTCAAGTAGTTAACAAGTCCGGACTTTCCCATTCCTTATTTCTGCAGCAAAAAATATAGTATGTACTTCGAATGGCAATAGTCATCATTTTCCTAACACAGTACGTTTGGTAGTTTTTGTCCAGACCAACATTTCCTAACATTTCTAAGAATGTAGAGCATTCTTGCGCAAAAATACCTAGGGAGCTCATAGAAAGATTTATAAAGTTTACTTCGTTAAAATTTTCGTCTAGTTGTTTTACTAGTTCTTTATATTTGGCTTTTTTCCGATTAACGTTGTTCTCGAGGTTTGTCTCATAGCCAACAGTGAGCTCGACCACATAAAGAGAGCCATTTGATAACGATAGCAACAAATCCGGGCGATACGTATCACCAGTTATTATTGAAGGACTTTTGAATCCAGGCACATCAGCGTAGAGGGCAGAACCGTTCACAGTTTGCAAGGTATTGGCAAGGAAGTTCAGGATTGAATTGTGTCTCCACGTAAATCGATCGAGATAACACTGACATCCAGCGACCACGTGCAATAATGATTCTGGGCCAAGACAAAAGGAGCATTCTGAACTTGAAGACAATCCCCATCTGCTAAGGTTCTTGCGTGTCGGAAGAGAGTTATTGATATAGCGTATGGTAAAGTTATAAATGTTTTTCGGAAGTTTTGATTGAGCAGTAGACCACACTTTGCTAAGATGCGACAAGGAGAACTTTGTTACACTAGAGAAAAAGGATCCCTGACAAGTTAATTGATTTTGGATAATAATAATAATAATAATAATAATAATAAAGCTTTCTTGCGGTTAACATTGTTTGTGAGGTTTGAGGTTTATAATAATAATAATAATAATAATAGTAATAATAATAATAGTAATAATAATAATAGTAATAATAATAATAATAATAATAATACAACTTTATTCATCATTTCATTATATCATAGTTAATACAGGCAACAATGACTATATTAAATAATCTGTTCTTTGGGTATAATTAAAAAAGTGTCTAAATGTTTGTTGATATGTACAGTTAAATTTTAAAAACAAACTCTGGAACATATACCGCTACATAATTAAAATATTTACCGCTAAGTAGCTAAATAACTAACATATTCCGCTAAATAAATAAATAAAACAACTAAACTTTGTATATGTACAATCTAAAATGTTTGAGAGATAGCACTCTCGGCGTTCTCAATATTGAAATCAATGTTCTTAATATCATACATGATTTTCCTTGCCCTTGAACCCCTCAAGCAGGTAAGTGCCGATCTTAATAAAGCGAATGAGGTTCTGGCTCTTATCCAACTCATAGTTGTCGCATAATCTTCGCCTTTCTTTATGGCTACCAACTCTGCCAATCGACTATGGTATCTCACACATTCTTTGCCCATACCGCCTGTGGTGGTGAATACGAGTGGCGTAAATGTTCCTTGCTCTATTTCGAAGACTCTCCTTGCATATAGGCGCTTTTTCTCGTTTTCGTGTATCTTGTAGACTTGGCGTAGCTCCAGGTCCTTGTACGAATCAGCATTGGGATGACAAACCCTTACATCAAAAAAGGCTGATCGCTGACTTTCCCAGAACCCACGCGCACGAATGTCGAGTCTAGCATCAGGTGTTCTGTTGGAGCCTCCATTTAGTTGCTCTCCCGAGATGTCTTGTAGGACAGGCTCAACTTGGACGTCACTACAGACAATGTTGAGGAGTTCCGCTTTCAGATCTCTTAACTCATTGTGGCGCATAATTACAAAGCCTCCACGTTTGCAGTTCATGGCATGGTATCCCCACATACACATATGGAAGGATGTCGTCGATTGGCCAATCATAGCGCAGCTTTACGGCGTCCCGAAATTCTCTCTTATTCAAGTTGAATCCCTGTTATTTTAGGGGAAGTGCTGTGAGCCACAAGGTGATCCTTTTTCCGAAGCCACATCTAATATACGCTGAATTCTTGGTGGTGCACTCTCTCTAATACGTTCTGCCCTCTCCTCCCACTCTTGCACTCGTTCTTTCCTAACGGCTTGTTGCGCTGATTTTATATGCGACTCGTCGGGTAGCTGATATAACTGCGCTACAATCTGATCAACAAGGGGTGCTGTCACTCTTTTTGACGACACATACTGACGTTCTGCCTCATGACTTGGATTTTCCAAGCCCAGGCCACCCAGACGTGCTGGAAGTGCTAGAATGTCCCGATCGAGTGGATTGCACTGGTGATCTGTGATAGCGGGGATGAGAATCTGCGATATTGCCTTTTCGAGTGGCTCTAGTAGGTCCTGGATGTCTGGCAGAGTTCTTAGGAAGTAGGTTCAACGATGTTTCAAACCAAATGTGTATGCGGCATAGGACGCTTGTGGTTGGGACAGTGCAAATTCGGCTAATTCTGTCTCTTCGTTGACCCAATTAGAGACTTTCTCATTAACATATTCCTCCAGTTACTCTCGTGAACCTAGCGCTGCTCCCAGATGTTTCTGCCCATGCACTGTTACATTGATATCCGTTCCATGGAAGACTTCTCTCACACTTTCTTCCTTTTCGGGCTTAACAATAATCCAGCATTTCTCGTCTTTCGGAAAATATCCCAAGTTTGAACCAAGAGTATTCAATGCATCCCACCAATCTTTGATTTGTGTCACACGACCAGCTCCACTCGCATCGTCTGCGAACCAACACTGCTTCACGGTAGATGAGGCCTGTAGATTCGTGATCAAAGGCAGGGTACTTATCGCATAAAAGGCCATTGCCAAAGGATTTCCTTGCGTGGTTCCTTCTGCTGACGCAATCTCTTTGCCGCCAACAATAAACAGCCGAGCTGGCTGTCTGTAGGTGTTTATAGCGTAGGCAGCGATTATCGGACATAACACACGGATGTTATGCAGAGCCACAGTTCTGTTAAGTGCATTGAATGCATTGGAAGCATCGATAAGTAAAACAGCATCAATGTCATCAGCTTCAAACAGGGTGTTCATTGCATGTATTGCAGCCTCACTTCCAGACTTTTGCCCAGCGCATAATTGTAACGATCCACTTGCTTCCACAACATCCTTCTTTGCAAAGCTCATAACACATTTTGCACTTATCCTCCTAATTACTTCTCCTACTGCGATAGGTCTTACCGCACCTTCGCCTTTGTCTAGGGGAATTAAACGACTAGCAATCAATGCTTCAATAGTGGTAGGATCGATATATTGTGTGCACAAAGTCTTGGTCATTCTGGCTATAGCTTCGCACAGTCTTGTAGATGATTGCTTAAATCATCTAATAATAATAATAATAATAATGATAATAATAATAGTAATAATAATAGTAATAATAAATTGTTAATTATTTATAGAAATAGTTACTTTAAATGTTCATTAGTTCGGGATTTGTCCATTCTTTATTTCTACAGCAAAATTTGTAGTACGTTGATCGGATGGCAATAGATATAATTTTTCTGATACAATATTGTTGGTGTTGATTATCCAGTCCTAACTCATTTAGCATTTTTACGAATGTATGACATTCTTTGTCAAACACCCCTAGCGAACTGACAGAAAGATTTATAAATTTAACAGATGTAAAGTTTTGATCCAGTTCTCTAATTAGGTTTTTATATTTAGCTTTCTTGCGGTTAACATTGTTTGTGAGGTTTGAGGTTTATAATAAAAATAATAATAACAATAATAACAATAACAATAATAAAAGTCTTTCTTTCAATACTCAAAGCAAACGTGTGAGTTATATATTAAGAATACTACAATTATAGATTGTTACTGTTATTTACATCAACTTTGTTTGATTCCTTCTACTTTGCTTGATTCCTTCATTAACGCCTTCTGATTTTCACCTTTCCCCTCAAGTAACAAACAGATAATTCATCCATAATATTCTGTGTCTCTTCTAGTGAAGACCACAGACACTCTGCATAAGCTCAATCTCTTGTTTGTCTAATGTGGCTTTTGACACACTAAATGATTTTTCAAGTTGATGTCTTATTTTTGTCGTATTCCGTTTACTTGCACGTTTGCGACATAATTCCAGGGAAATATGAAGGCTTTTCATACCCTCATCAACAGTAGATTCCTCCACAGTTTTTTGAAGGCTGTGACTCGTCCCGGACATAAGGGACCTTAAGCACTAAACAGGACGGCAACGCGACGACTGTTCACACAATGATATTCCTGATCTCGTACCAAAGAAATGAATAATTAAAAGCCCCACGGGATTTAGAGACGTTGTGTTATGGCTTTTTACAACGGCAAACCAGAGATTTTCACGTCTCGTGCACAACGCAAACATGTCAAGACGCGACAAGTGAAACTATAAATTTACTCAGCAGAAGCGTTTTTAACCATTTGTTTCAATCTCTTCAAACTAAACTCAATGGAACCCAACAAAGCCTTTGTTTCAATCTCGCCAAAATATTTCGAAAACCAGCAAAGTACGAAAACGTTGTAAAGGGTCATCTTCCATAACTTTAAAAATTCTTTCAAATAAGACAAAGTTAATTTATTTTGCCATATCCCTTTAAAATACTAACGTTTCAGTTTCTAAATATTTCCCCGAACAGGAGATGATGTAGCTACCCCATTTTCAAGTGACTTTTAGCTAATAATTAAACATGCATGCAGGAGAACTTTCATTTCCAGATATTTCGATTGAGAGTTTAACTCAATTTCATGGTTTTATAAATTTTGACCAAATTATTCTGTAAATAAAGTGAAATAAACTCGTTAATTTTAAAGGATGGTGTAATAACTCGTGCTGATTATGACCTCATGATCAAGAGATATAACGAGCTTGGTATGCCAGAAGAATACAAACAAGAATTATCTGACGCCATGTACGGGATGTGTGATTCCTTGGGTCTTACAGATAAGACGAAGTCCTTGACTTACGACGAAATGGTGCAGTCTTGGATTGAAAACGTGGAGAATGCAGGTGGCTTTGCGACCGATGTCCACGATAAGATGTTTCGAATTATTGATACAAACAGAGATGGAAGTATATCGTTGAAAGAGTGGGAAATTCATTGCATGGCTCTTAGCATCCCTGTGGAGCACGCTAAACCATCGTTTAAAGCAATGGACACTGATGGAGATGGAGTGATCTCTCGTGCTGAATTTATGGCTTATTGGTATGAGTTCTCTCACACAAGTGAAGATAAACTACATAGTTCTATTTTGTATGGACCATTTCAGTAAATAAGGCACTGGAACGCCAAGAATTTTGACAATCCACCGTAACTGCAATCGACGTGTTTTGGTAAAAATCTGAAACTTGATTGGCTGAACCAATATTTAACAATAGCTAAGTTGATTATCACTATATTTTCAACAATTAAAAAATTCAAATGGAATAAAAAATATGCATTACTCATTAGTATACATATACAAATATATGTTCCACTGTACATTTAAACAACTTAATATTGTCAGAAATATGGGTGTAAGGTGGTCTGGGCCAATATTTTTTTGTGAAAGAGTCAAATTTTCGAAACAACCATATTATACATTATTGATTACGGGAACCACTCAGTATTTTAAGAAAATACAAAATAACAGTAACTCCGAAAATAACATTTTGATTTTTAATCGACGTTTCGACTAGTTTGTAGTCATCCTCAGGATTAATAATAGTGCAAATTACAGATGCAGCTATTATAAAGCCAAGAAAGGCGGAGCTTAATGCCAATTAATGAAGTATGAGAAGTTCTTTGGAAGCTTTCGCACCGTGGTTGAGATCATGTTTTCGTCTGCGTATAGCCAGAGACTCTTTAAATAACAACAGAGACCAGTGGCCTTGACCTATCAATTATTTTACAATTTCTAAATATAAGTTCAGTAAAATTAGTGTTTATAGTGTTAGTTGAGTCAGGTGAAAGTTCCATAAGGGATTTGATGTGTTGAAAATGTTCGCAGCAGTTGATGTGGGCATTGATTTCCGAGTTTACTCGCGTGCTATGGTCTTTCAGACGGGTGTATAGACAACGGTCTGTTTTACCAATGTAGCTCTCAACCACGGTGCGAAAGCTTCCGAAGAACTTCTCATATTTCATTAATTGGCATTAAGCTCCGCCTTTCTTGACTTTATAATAGCTGCATCTGTAATTTTACACTATTATTCACTTATTCAGCGAATTCTGGATGCTGCCTGGCTTTGATCCCCTCGGAGTGAGGCAGCAATTGCCTTGCGATAGTAATCCTAGTAATAGCTACATCCGTAATTTTACACTATTATTAATCCTGAGGATGACTACAAACTAGTCGAAACGTCGATTAAAAATCAAAATGTTATTCGGAGTTACTGTTATTATTTTGTATACATTATTGATCATTGCTTTTTCATTTCCCGGCGTATTTTTTTATTTGCGCGAAGAAAACGGGAAAGTATTGAAAAGTATATCATTGTTTATAGTTTTGGTCCTTACCAAGCACCATAGCAACGAGATCTCTTTTGAAAAATCCATCCCATTGGTTCATTTAAATTTGCATATTTTAGTCAGAATAAATCCCAAGCCTCCCCTCCCTATCTGCATTTTGTTTTGTTACCCTTTTCTTGCATGTTACACCAAGTATTTGCCTGTATATTCAACACAACATCTCAATAGGTCAGCACTTGTTTCCATCCACCAAACTGACGTGACGTAATTTTCGGGAGGTGGTGGTGTTAAATGGCTATGTAACTAACCCAAACCCTACCCTACTCTACTCTAACCGCATCCTATAGTGAAACTTTAGTGTTGCTGGAGTAAGGAAAGCCGATCGACTTCGTTTTAAGAAATCTAACTACAAGGCGAGGAGAAGAATAAAGTGCGAAGAAAGATAATCAGGGGAAGAAATAAGAGGAAAGGTGAAAAGAATGAAAAAGAAGAGGGGAAAATATATGCAACAGGTTCATTTTAAGTACTCTTTGATGTAATTTATCTGTTTTTAAATGTAATTTGTTTGTCTTCAAAAGTTATCTTGCAACTTTGAACTCGATTTTCTCAAAATGATATTATTTCCTACTGAAGTCGGGACGCTCTCTCTCGTTGAATATTTAAAAATAGTCCAAATTTGATCAAATTTTCAGATTACAATTATTGTAAATAGATCTCAAATGAATACCTTTGTCTGCAATGAATACCCAGTTTTTGCCGATTTTGAAGAATTTCTTTTGGTGAAATCTTATCAAATGTGTTATTTTTGAGGTTTGCATGTAAAAAATACATCTATTGACTTTCCTTCAAACTTAACTATATACTTTGCTGACCATTATTCTTCTTGCTATCATGTCCCTTCCTCGAACGCCTCGTCGTTGCTGACCGCCATTTTGAATAATAACTGTTGAGATGGACGTGGCATTAGAGCTATAGCCAATGAAAAGCTAGCGTTCGCGTTCAAACGCTATACACGAAAATTTATTAGAAGCGACTGCAGGCTCTTAGGCTAGTGCGATGCGAGAAACACATGGAAAACTTTACGACCGCCATTGTTGTTCGAAGACAGTAGCCCAGGCTCTATGTGGGTATTTATTTTTATTTTTTTTTTTATATTTTGCATTGAAAATGTACTTTAAATTATAAAACTTACTTAAAGTACAACTTTTACTTAGTTTCCTTTATGTTTCGGTGTGATTTGGGGGTGGTTTTAGTTTGATATAATGATATAAAAACATGAGAATACGATTTAATGTGCACTTTATATATTGCGAGATTCATAGATATAATACGAGAGCAGCTGCGAACAAGAATTTTTACATCAATTCTTCACGATTAGAAATCCAAAAACGCTCATTTTCTCGATTTGGTTCTTTTATCTGGAATAGTATTTCTCCACGTTTCCTTTCGCGAAGGAAACATACCTTGAAAACCAAATGAATTCAATGATTACTTAATTAAAATGTAAAATCTCGGATTCGAACAGTTGCTACTACATGTATATATCGATGCAAAATACAATAATTGCGTAGCGTTCATGTATATTGTCCCAGGAATTTTTCTAAAATTATATAATTTCTACCTATTCTGCCTTCTAAGTGATGTGGTTATATGACGTTCAAAGGAAAAAGTTCTAATTTTCCATGATCTTACGTACAACGGTATTAATGAAGTTCGACTCTCAGCCTACGTTTACACAAGAGCAAAAGTTTCCGGATTCCTAAAAGTATCTTCATTCCTTGTTTTACAAGTATACAGATTTCTGAGGCGTTTGCACTACACAGCCTGACCCAGCGATTATTTAAACTAAAAATAGGTACGCTAGGCGTACATGTATCTGCGCTGATTTATGTACTGAGCACCTCATGCAACCCAATGTACATATTAATTCTGTATTAATTAACTGCATAATTCAGCCCAGAACGCGACCGCACAAAACACTGCATGGTCCGTGTAGTCGACTGTTGTAGTCTCATTGCAGTACATTTTTGTTAGATTACACTCGCATAATTAACAACACACAGTTTCCTCTTGATTCTCCTTGCGAAAAGGTTTTAAGCTATTGTTGTAAAAGAATAAATGTTGAAGAAATCATATTGGAAATCAAAGTAGTGTTCCAAAACGTTAATATTTGAACACTAGCAGTAAAACATTGGAACATTACCTTCACTCCTCGACGGCCGCCATCTTGCTTTTCTCTGTACATTACGTCATTGTTAAGAAACCGTGGTCGACAAACTTAACAGACGCGACAGCAATATATCTACGCAAACACAGATACAAAAACATACGCCGGAGCAATTTGATGCGGATGTTTACCGAAAGCATTTACACGATAATTTTTCCGGATTTATACTTTGTTCGGATACGAAGTTCCCACAAACTAAGTTCCAAATATATCTGTGATCATTTTGTATGGGATTCATGCTCGTTAGTGTAAACGATATAATCCGAAAACATTTGCTCTAGTGTAAACATAGTCTCAATCATCAACGTGTTCCCCACAGTCAGCTACGACATCATCATCGTCCTTATGTTCCTCGTATTCTCCGCTCCTGTTGCGTAAACACTACAATACGAAACAAGATTCACAACTATTATGTTGAACGTTTTCTGCAGATGAAATTTGGACACAAAGCTATATATATTTTAGACATAATCAGGAGCTGTTGTTAAAAATGAAACTATAGGCCTTCTGCAGGAATAGAACCTGCGGCCCTTCGTTTTCGGTATAGCGCTCTGACCACTAAGCTGCAGATATCAGGATTATATGTAGAAGGAAATTTCGATTCAGAATTTTATACATTATTAAACCTAATGAGGAGCAGTTGCGAAAAATGCATCTATACATCCTCTGGCAGGAATGGAACCTGCGGCCCTGCGATTCTGGTGCAGCGTTCTAACCAACTGAACTACAGAGTTCAGTTGTCGAGTTCTGTATCTGGCTTCTGTAGCTCAGTTTGTTGGAGCATTAACTGTGGTTAGAGCGCTGTAACAGAATCGCAGTGTGTAGGTTCGATTCCTGCCAGAGAACCTCTGGTTGCATTTCTTGCAATGAGCTACTCCTGCTGGTTAGGTCTAAATGGATGTAATTTTACAAATTCTCCCAATATTTGGAATCAAAAATCCTTCCTTCCGCCATCTTTTTTATAATTAGATTAAATTAAATGACATCAGCACCAGGGCAGACATTATAAAACTAGAGAAATAATAACTAACATTGAGAAATAATCCACGGATCACTCAAGATACAAAATAATTTTACCCTAGTTGTGACGTCACGCATATCCGACGATGGATACGCCTATCCAAGATGGCAGAATGCATAATAAATTTGTCCGGAATGAACGGTTATATATTTTAAACCAAGAAAGATTGAGAACATCTGTAATAAGGTTTGCAATATAGTGAATCTCGCTTCCAAATTTCCGTAAATCTTCCATATTGCTATTTTCCTTTAACAATTGTGGTTGGTAAAGAGTTTCGATAAATAATTACTCTGCTTCACACTTACATTAAACCGATCAAGAAACTTGAATTCGAGAGCGTAGTAAAACTACAGAGAAAAGAAATATTTAGTTATCGACACATGGGTCCAACTGGCTATTATACTAGGCTTTGAATCGGCATTTAGAAAATGGGGCTTCTGGTGTGAATGCAAGCAAACTAGATTCGAGAAAGAGTCCACTTATTGACCGATTCAAACATTGGCCAATTTTTGTATGCATTACCAGGCTAATAAACATTTTTTTAGTACAGGCTGTTATTTAAAGCTATAAATGTAAGAGTTTAATATTGAAAACAGTTTGGAAAATTAATGATTTGTAACGGCCTCGGAGGCATTGGTTACAAGTGACGTGAATTTTCCTCAGCCTGTCGGTGAATTACTTCAACTGACTATAGCAACATGCTTGCGGATCAAATAAATATTTTCTGATTTATTCATTAAAAGTGGAGTCGGGCGTGAACAAGTCGTACCCAAGCCCCAGATGAAAAGCACACTTACCAGAAGAAAAACAAAAACACAATAAAGGAGAACCAAGACAGAAATGAACAACAACAATGCTACATTTTTTGGTAAACTCATCTAAATAAACAAAAAATCATTATCATATACCTCAAATTTATCAAAGCATAGTAGGAATCTGGCGAGGTTTCGGATATGCATAGAATTCTCTAAGCGAAACCCCAAGCTTTCGGATGAGGTTCTTGAGAATAATGTTAGCATGCTCTATTGACTAATTGAACCACACGAACAATTGAATTTGGAGATCGTTTTTATGTAAATAATCTGCAATTAATTTTAATTTTCAAAATTGCAAATGACTGTGTAATCCTGAGCGCCATATTTAATACACTTATTAACGAATGTGAAAACGGTAATTTACTTTGCATGTGTCAACTATACTAAACATATAGTAGTGGTACATAAACGGCAACCACATACATAGGGGTAAAATATAAAAGAGTATATAATATAGTGCACCATAATTATCAAACAATTATGCAATAATAATGTCTGTACCAACGGCGTAAAATGATTATACACTTATTAACGAATGTGAAAACGGTAATTTACTTTGCATGTGTCAACTATACTTGTTGACAGATTACATTTACTACTTAAGCTGCGCACACACGCTAGGAATTTAGTCGGCCAATTTACGACTTACCGCGCATGGCCCGTTACACTTGCAATTTTTGCTGCGATTTCCAGTACGACTTTCTTCTTCTAATGGATGTGAACGAGTAGAAGAGTCGTGAATATCCTGAGTATAACAAAACCATCATCTGATCATTCTTAACTCATCCACTTGTTCACATCCGTCAGAAGAACATCGCACCTATACACGCAGCCAAAAGTGTAAACGAGTCTTAACGAATCCATAGAAACGAGAAAAAGCAGTACACAGATTATGCCACGGACTGATTTTCGTTTTAACATGTATCCCAACTGAAGTGATGACGTCACCTGATTAGACCTCCCATGGAGACACGAAAGAAGAGAGCATGTAATGACGGGCATATAACAATACACTACCAATTTAAAAAAAGTCTTACAGATACAACCATGCATCGTCCGACTAAAATCGTAGTGTGCGCGCTCGCCTTTAAATCATACATTACAGTACAAGAACGAACTGAACATACCAGAGTTTGACCGACGAAAAAAAAATTGATTCCCAATATTATAATTGAAACAACCCATGAAAATGCGCACATGATCCTGGAAACAAAAATATTGTTAATGAAGAAAACAAACTGCAACTAAAAATACATCAATGCGTACCCTCGCCCGAAAATAGTATTAATATCAAGCGAGAAAGCTGCTAGGTGCACATGCATGTCTAGCACATGAAGCGGTTACTTATATTCTTATTTTTGCTAATATTTTAGCGAGTTAGCGAGTGGTGTAATGGTAACGGCCGTTTTCCACTTCAATCGCACTAGAATGGAACTAATGAACTAACTTAGTTTATCAAAAAAATGCCCGGCTGCGATCTGTCAGATTGTTTTGCGAAATAGTACTATTAAATTGAACATGAGGCTAAAATATTAAAAAATTATATATAAACAGTGTTAAATAATACTTCTTCAGTTTCTTTGTTTTGGTTAATGGTCTGCTAATGGCAGTAGAAGTGAGCAAAAGGCCCTTCCCATTGTCACGTAGAAGTCCTTTTTCATGAGTCAATTAGTTATAACATGTATAACCTCTCAAATATATTGTTTATTGTTACCTACACTCGAGCCTCACAATATTTCACGCAGTATTTGTTAATAAGAATTTGTTTGTTAATTTGTACCAGCTTGTAAATAACATGTTGACATGTTCCTTGTCGCGTCTGCAGCGTTTCACCGGTCACCAAAAAAAAGAATGTTTATATTTGCCAAGACGAAAATATTCTTTTCGTATAGAGGTATGACAAAGTGTTGGCTCATTAGCCACAGCAATTAACCACCAACGAATGTCTCGACAAATGTTATAAGCAGGGGCAGTCACCTCGTGAGGAAGATGTAACATGCAAAATTAAAACAGCCAAAACAATAACAATAACAAAAACTTACTTTCCGTTTACAAAACTGCCCATAATTTCCACCTTATTTGTGAAGTACAACATGGGTAGCAATGCGAAAGGAAGCTAGAAAAGCAGGGCACAGCGTTATAACTTTAAAAGATCCGTAAACGTAAAAGTCTATTTTACACAAAAAGGGTTAAATAATTCGGCCGCGTTTACACTAGCTATAACGCTACACCTATATAGCATTCCGTTAAAAATTCACTATACGTTTCTTAGTATTGTATAAACACTATAACGGATTCGTTTGCCGTAGCGAACCAAATATACGGACCACAATACGATACGGAGTCAATACGATACGGTAAATTTGCTGTAGCGTCATAGTGTAAACGCGGCCTCAAGCTACTCCTGAATACAGCTGTGGATATTTTTACTTGAAAGTGATAAGGAATGTTACTAATCGATCTACCAGGAAAAGATAACTGAAACATCAATTTAATATAATTTATTAATTTTCACCATCTCAACGAACCAAAATCAAAATAAAAATATGGGATAGTCAAATAAAAGCAATTTTAAAGCTTCAACTAACCTGTAAACTTTGCAAGACATTCAAGAAATCGTTCATTCCAGTGAGATTATTAATTCCTAAGAAAGCTACCGCCAGTGTTGGTGCTATCGCAATAGACCGCGTGAACAAAACTCTTTTCCAACGTGTCCACGACAATTTAAGAAAACCCTAAAACAAAAGACCAAAGCTTTACGATACAACTATGCAAATGAACAATTGAAACTTTTAGTAAAAGAAAATGTTGGGTTTAAATGCGGATAGCTAGATCGTATTACACTACTTTCGAATGACAATAATTGTGATGATGACGACTTTATATCTATAGGGTGGGTAATAGCGAATTACAATTTCCAAGCAGCGAGTAGTTTTTTACTGGGGGTTTTAAACAGTATGTACATAGTTGTAGCTGTAGCGTACTATATTTATTCAGTAGCAAAGTAGTTGATTACTTTTCAAGGAACAACCGCTATTCGCTACTTTTCATATTTCTCATCAGTCATCAATCGACTGGAGTGTGCAAATTTTTTGTCTTCTTAGTCTACCGCCAAGAACCTCAGAGTTTGATAAGGCTTTCTTACATTGCCTACGTATATACGGTTTTCGGCACTTTAGGTCTATTTATCAGCTTTTTTTGCCATTCAAATTAAAAGAACATATGACATCAATGTAAATTGCACATGTGGATGGCAGGATACTTTGTTGTAGCGAAGTAGCGAATATTTCGCTACTTTTTTTAAACAGCAGCTATATAGTGAGAAGCGATCTACATTTCATGTCAAGTTGCAGTAGTTTGTATAGTTGACTACGTTTTTCCCAGCCTAGTCCAAGTTGTTCAGAAGCAAGCGCGAGAAAAAACGTGGATGTAGTACGAGCTGGGACTTAGGTGTGACGTCACAGCTAAAGGTGCTTCAGAACACCTAGCAGATTTCAGTATTTTCAATATGGCGGAAAATTTGTATATGCAAAGTTTCATTGATCATATTCGATGTCTACATTACCAAATTTTAAACTGTATTAAAAACGTGCTCAATTAAAAATATATATATATATACAGGGTGTATAAAAAAAAACTGAACAGATTTGAAATTGCTCTCAATTTCGCAAAACACCTATTTGCATCCGGTTTTATATATATATAGCTTCTTTGGATACTTATAATGTAGAATAATGAAAAAAATTTCTCAAACTCAAATTTTGTGAACCAGGGGGGGGTGTCTTTTCCAACAAACTAAAAATGGCTCGCGCACAAAATTTAAAAGTTGTAATCATATTTTGAGTTAATAGATGGAAACTTTGTCGGGTTTTTAATTACTGTACAAAATGTCAGACAATTTGGTTGAGTTTAAGCCCTTTAACTATTCATTTTATTTTAAAAAATCAGCCTTTCGCATGCTTAATTAATGCGTTTACCTAATTTGCATATTGCTAACATATGCAAATTAGGCAAAGGCATTAATTAAGCATGCAAATAGCTGATTTTTAGGAAAAATGTAACTTTGCGTGAATAGTTAAAGGGCTTAAACTAAACCAAATTGTCCGAAATTTTGTACAGTAATTAAAAACCGGACAAATTTTTCATCTATTAACTCAAAATAT